>JANRGW010047601.1:0-21706 GCA_024733675.1 Psilopsiagon aymara
ATGTGCCTCAGCATGCCTTCCAGGAGAATCTGCTCCAAGATATTGCCAGGCACAGAGGTGAGGCTGACTGCTCTGTACTTCCCCAGCTCATCCATTTTCCCCTTCTAGAAAGGAAAATTTCCAGTCATTGTGAACTTCACCTGACTGCCATGATTTTTCATATATGATGGACAGTGGCTTAGCAACTTCATTTGGCAGCTCCTTCAGGACCCATGGATGGATTTCACCCAGTTCCACGGACTTGTATGCATTCAGCTTCCTAAGATGGTCTCGAATCTGTTCGTCTCCTACAGTGGGCCCAGGGTCTTAATCACTGATTTCTAAATGAGTACTGTGTGATTGTACTACCCCGAGGAATGACATTCCATTCTCATCAACAAAATAGCTTTCAGAAAGACAATGATATAGCAGACTGACTAGTACAGGTTTACAAGTAGGTACAAAAGAACTGAGTAATATCTGTAACTTCCCTCTTGTCATTATCAACAAGAGCCCTGCTCTGACATTTATTTGTTTTCCTTTCATTTACAAGTTGTACATCTGGTGCCTGTGCTCTGAAAAAAACACACTACTGTGTGATATGTTTTCTGCTAATATTTTGTCCATGTGACGTCTAAAATTAATTTCTTAAAGCTGTGTTTTGTTGAGTTAGAGTTTATATCTCTGTAGAGTTGTTAGAGTTTATATCTCTGTAAGTATTACATTGTTAGTTGTATTTCTGTAAATATTGCCACTAATTTAATGCAGTATATTAGTATATGGGAATCTTTCTACCCACTTACAGAAAAACTCAGGCATGTGTGCTATCTAAATGAGTTGTCATTCTGTATGCTGGAAATACATGTTGAGTTGTAGTTTTGTACATTTTATGCTTTGGAGCATCTTGGCGATTGAGAATAGCTGGACAGAGAGGGCAAAGATACATGATGTCAAGTGGGGTTTTTTTTGTCAAAATGCTGTAACTTATTTTTATGTTTTTCATTGATTTTTCTTGGTGGTGAAAGGTGTTAGTCTGACAGCTTGTGAACCCTGTTAATCTGTCAGACAATGAAGATGGGAGAGCCAGAAAAGCAACAGTATGGGATTTCTTACACTGTCCTGCTACTTCCCCACAAGGACCCTCTATATATTTTAGAACCTAGTTAATTCTTCATACCATTCAACACTGTCATTCCTTCCCCTCCTTGCCAGAGTGCCAGAAAAGACTGCATATCTTGTGGCTGAGTTAATGAACATTTTTCCACTGTAAGTGAGCTGTATTCACCATTAATTTTTACACAGACTACTGAATAAAGCATAGTACCAATAGTTAGGGCTTCCTATATTATTGGCTTCCTTTGCATGATGCTTTGGAACACTTCTTCCTTTTTTTCTATGGGCTTGACATTTACTTCCATAGTAAGTAGCTTATTTTTCCTACACTTTACATGAAACCCCCCAAATCTCAAAGCAGTGACAAATCATTATCAATTTTATGCATCAGAGATTTTTCAACTGTTACAATTGCCAGTGATGGAATTTTACACTATGAAGTGTAAATCCATAGATGGGCTGAAAAATGTAGCTGAAAGCAATAGAATACATTTGTCAATATGGTCTGGGTTGCTAGTGGGTCTTAGAGCTTTAATTTTCTTGAATCAGATTCAATTTTAAGTAAATTGCCAAGTACAAAACTGCAATTTACTGTATCAAGAACTGACAATCGAAGGGTTTTCACTAAAATGTATTTGACCCCTGAAGTTGCATACAATGGAGGTGCAAATTTAGTTTTTGTTAAAAGTAAGTTATTTGCATTAGTTAAAGGTTATTGCACATAGTCTGTGTTTGTCCTATGATTGACATTGAAAATAATTGCTCTGTAGACTTCAGCATCCAGGTGTGGAAATACAGGCAGTTAACTGCATGATGATGTCAGAAAGTCTTAAGCATGTTATCTGAAGCAAGAGCAAAGCTCTCCTGTGAGGTGCTGTAATACATATCAGGGACATGGTCACCTAGATGGAATTAAAATTAAATCTGGGGAAATAGGAAGTTATCTTTGCTAACTATAGTCAATTGAACAGGATATGGCTAGCTGCAAACAGTTATTTAAAACTGAAATACACTCACTTTGGAAAAGGTAATCTGGAAGCCTGCCTTTCTGCAACAGTGATTTAAGTCTGTCTGAGTGAGAAGAAAGCTTGCTTTCTGAAGTCCCAGAAAGATGTTAGTAATAAAATATCACTCGGGAAATGACGATGAGCAAGGGAGCACCACAGTGTCTTAGGCTGCTATTTTGACTACAAATGCTGTAATTGCTTTTTTAAGGAATAAAACATGAAAGTTCTTGCCTTCCTATTACATTTGCAAGAAAAATAACCCAGCCAAAACAAAACTGGATTCGAATTTGTGGATGCCCTGGAATGCCTCTATACTGAGCCTTAATGCCATTCCTAGTGACAGAGAATCCAGAATTGATTCACTATACTGCAGTGTTCAGATTTCAGTGTGGTTATGTGCTTCATCCACTGATCTTTGAAGTGTACTGCAAAATTCCTATTTCTTTTTAGCACGGAGGAAGCAGGTCTTTTAAGATCATTTTGCAGTAATGCTTTTGCTGGTGTATTTTGCACATTCTATATTATAGTTGTTGGAATCATCTTTAGAAACTTTCAGAGAGGTGTTATTTCTGCTCACTTTGAAAGTTACTGAAATGGAAAAGCATTGTTCAAAAACCAAAACTCTTTCCATGCTTTTGTTAAGTGATCTGTTTACCATGTAACTTCTAAGGATTTGCTCCTCTAGTGTTTTTTTAACCTGGACACATTATTTGTTTTCTAGTTTGTTCCTGAACCAGAGTTTTCGTGCTGAAAACACCTTCAAATATATTTCCTAAATCTAAATTCATTTTAATTTCATCCACAGAAATATTCAAGAATTTCTAAACAATAATTTTGTAGTATTCCCAGTGAATTTGAAGGGGGTTTATTACAACTTTTCCCTTCTGCCATCACTCTAAAGTTTAGTATTTCTTTCTTTGTTAAATGAAAGTTTTTTAACTATTATTCTTATGTATATTTTATATTGTGTTATTCTTGCTCATAATACAATATTTGATTGTTTTATACTCCCTACGATATAAAAATCTACAAAAAATGATCTAGCATGTCAGGGTACAATACTATATTTCTGATTATTTGATTATATAGTTCAGACTTGTAATTAAATTTTTTTTCTTAAGGCATCTATTACATCTATTATGGTGTAATAATTGCAGAAGAAATGTAATATGAATACAAACACTGAGGGGGGGGGAAGGCTTTTTCCAATACTTGAAGTGATGTTCAAATTATAATAGATGCTCCACGTGGCACACTGTAGTAGTATTTGATTGACACTTCTTAGTATAATATTGAAGTCCACAGATTAATCAAGCAGTTTTGCTATATGAAATTGAAAGCTGAAAAAATTATTGGACTTTCAAATACCAAACAGTCACCAAACTTACTATATTGAAAATTATTTGCAAAGAATAAAGAAAAACTGAATGTCATTCTACTTGGAACACTACATACTGAATGAAGCAGGATAGGACCATTTCATCCTTACAAAATTCCTTGATTATTTTGCAGAGAGGACACTAACATCCAACTGCCTTTTACTGTTTGCTTATCACTTGCCAGGTCTAAGTGGGCATGCAACACAGTCTTTGGATCTAGGGGAATAAAATGATCAAGCCAACTGAGACTAGAAAAGCTGAGCCGTAGCAATTACCTTACAGGGGTTGGATTCTGACCATGGTAAAAGGGGGGAAAAGGAAAAAGTAAGCTAGAGAAAGTGGTGTATTACTGCATGCCACACAGGCAGCACAGCTTACACCATGTACTGCTCTGTTTGTCTTGGCAGATCTGTGTGCGCGGATCTGGCTGTGGGCGTGATTCTGCCAAGTATGGTCAGTGTTCAACTTACACCCATGTTTAGGTCTCTAGTTATGCGTTTGTCTACTATGTGCCTCTCTCTGCCAGTCCACAAAACAATGGCATTCCAGCCATTTCTATTCTGAATGTAAGATAAGATTAATGATTTAAGCTGTATGACCATGTACTAAATGTTTAGTTGAAGCTGCAAGTTCCAATATATTAGATATTTTGCCTGTAAGCCAAAAGGAAAATATAGGCATAATAAACTTTTAGTGATGGTTGCTGTCACAAAATTAGATCAGAAAAATTATATACAGTTTCTACCACAATGGATTATATTTTATTGGTACAGGTTGCAATGTTTCATGGCATGCAGTGCAGAATGCCTTATGGTGATGCTGATGCATTTCATGACCTGGTTTTGGCAGCTTTTGTGACATCCTTTATGTAGCCGAATTTGTGTGCTCTCCTTTCCTCTTCACTTAGAAACAAGGCACACGTTGCCAAACATCAAGTCTCATCTCACATCTCCTGACCATCTATGTCCAATTGTGTTTCTTTGTCCCTCTGCTGATGCAAAAGTCAAATGGATATGTTCAAATAATACTAGTGACTTTTATATATTTACATTTGTTGCAACTTATCAGCTAAAGATTCTTTACATCTGCTATAGATGTTAAATTTTTTTATGTGTTCTATGGACAGATTTAGAGAAATAATCACAACTCCATATGCTACCTTTGAGTTCTGGATTTTACATTTAGATCTCTGAAGTGTATCAGTGATGAGTAAAATCACAAGAGGAAAGAAATTTCCCCATTTACTATGCATCTGAGGAGGCTTCTAGCAAATGTTGATTGCAGCAGGTACCTGACATGGAATATTTAGCCCTCATGAAAAGAAGCAAAAGTAAACCTGTCTTGCTTCAGGTATCTGTACCATGAATACACTGAAATTGCTTCCAAGGAAATTCCTTCCTTGGAAGCAAATCCAACTTTCTCAAAACCAGTTGTGCACAGAGATGCTGGAACTGTAGAAGTGTCTTTCTGCTTTTATTGGAGTTCAAGAGTGGTTTGTTGTGAGAAGCCCCTCACATGTATAGGTTCTTTTACTTTCTGGGGCTAAATGTGCTGATCTTAGTCCAGAATCAGTTGTTTAGGCATCATGTTGAATGTGTATTCTCCTCCTTGCATTATTTATATCATTGTGTGTTACACTGTATGTGTATCTTCCCTGGTTTCTCCCGGTTATGTTTTTGCTTTATTCTGTTGTCTGATAAAATCCTTACAGTTTTCACAGTGTTTCCTACCTTTATTTTCCTTTGTGTAACTTGTATTTTAATGACCCCTTTCCCTCTTTTCCCTGCTGCTCTTAGAATTTTTATTTTCCTGTCTGCTTTGTGGGCAGACTCTTCCATATAATCATTTTTATTCCACTATGTTTTCTTCTTCTAGTCAAGCATTTTTCTGTTCTTCTCTGTAGAATTACACTTTATGACTACCAGGCCATGTGTAGAACAAACAAAGAGAGTAGCGACAGTGCCCATAGCTTACTGGACGTAAGTATAGTAAATTTTCTGAGCACCTTTCCATGCAATCATCAAAGAAAATATCTCATGGCTATTGTAAGCCCATCATTTTGATTTGGAACGCTTACAGCTCTTGTGCTTATCCTAATGCATTTAAGGAATGCTTCATTATAAACAAATGCAAGATGTCAGGCATTTTCAAATTCAAATGCTTACACAACCATTTTTAATTCTGGGCCACCATTTCTGAGGTTCTGTCAGAGTGTTCTTTGCACCATATGAATCCTCCTTCTTAGGACTTCAAAAATTGGTGATAAATTGTCTTTGTTTGGGGGACTGGAATCACATATTCCTTTTCTGTGTATATACACATACATGCATGCAGAAACATAATTAAAATTAAGTTAGTGGTTTATTTGTTTGATTGGGGTTTTTCTTATGAAAAGGAATTGCTCATTGGTAAGGCATGTAAGTCAGTGATCTTAACACATTTCTACCACCATCACACCTCCACCCCCACCCCCTCCAATCCCTCCAGTATTTAAAGGTGCTTTTTAAAGTAGAATTTCAAAGCATTTAACCCTTGTCTTGCAACAAGATCTGAATACGAGCCTTGTCCCTCTGCAGGGCCTGATTAGAGTCAAGCTGGGTCTTGCAAGGGCTATGCTTCCTTGTTGCAAAATCATATATCTAGGTAATAATTCCGAGGGTATTTTATAACCATGTTTACATTTTACCAATTACTATAATAATCTATCAGAACTGATAAGGAGTTAGATAAAGTATACGTTTGAGTACTAAAAAGGAGCCATTTTAAGAAGTATATGACAGTGTTTGTATGAAAAATTCTTACATAAAACCAGCAGCAAAACACTAGAAATTTTAACAGCCTGGAAAGTTATCTGATAGTATTTTTAATTGCACAGGAATCTAGCTAGAAAAAAAAGTGCCTACACATAGTTAAACTGGTGACTAAATCTCAAAGTTCTGTCAAATTTTTAAAAAATTCATGTAACTTCTATGGCTTAATAATCATATGCATTTGGGGATGTTTTAATTTACATGCTTACATTACTGTTTTTCAAATACCTGCAAATTTCAATTTGCATTCATCAGTCTGTTATCTGCAAAAAGCTGAATCTGAAAAAAAGATTATCCTGATTTGAAAACAAGAATCAGGGTGTGCAATGAGACTTAAATTGTCAGTGAAATAGAACAGGATGCTGTGAATCACATTTGCATGAAAGGAATTAAAATACATTACAAGCTCAGCAGCAACCTTCATCCCAAGGCTTAAGCTTAAGCTTAGCTTGCTTAAGCACCCAGCATATAGATCTGAAGTATTTCTCTCTCAAGTGGGCTTTAATCCAAGAGATTTTTGCTATTCTGATTTTTGTCTGGGCCCTGTTTATAGAGCAAGAAACTCTGCAAAACAGTTGTGGGATATGCTGAGACACAGCAAGCATGTTCTCAGTTTTTTTAAAGATAGCCAAACTTGTCCTTAAACCTCAGTGAGTTTTTTTGTGATGTTCAACATGAAAGATGGACAGAGCTTTGATTATTTTGTTATTGTCCTGATGATTCAGTTACTTATAAACATGATTGCAGAGAAAGTATATAAAAAAAGGCATTAAAACCACCTCTATGCTACAGATCCTGTAGTAATCATAGAGCCTTTATATGCCTAAGAATCTGTCATAATATTCTGCTAATATCATGGAAAGCAGGTGTGAGGGCTGGACCCCTTGTTCTATCACAGATTTTTAGGCTGAGGAAGTAAAAGAAAAATCAGGGAAGGACTAGAGTTATAGATCACCTGGTCCCTTTTTTACCAGTACAGGTATCCAGATACTTTGTATTTACTCATTTTCTTAATTTGTTCAAGTCTTAGCTAACTCTCAAAGAACCACTTTGTGGCAAATATATTGGCCCCATAGTCGCCCAGCTCAATTCCTTTGGCTCTCAGTGATGGTTTCTATGCATAGAAAGAATAAAACTACAGGGTTTGCTGCATTTTTTGAAGGAATAGTCTTTGAGTGGAAAAGGCTCTCAGTAAAATCACACTTCATCAGAATGCATTTATATCAATGTAATTAAATGTTTTTCCACTAAAATTTCAAAACAATTCTTTTTCTATTCATACTGTTGAGGGTTTTTTCAGATATACTGAGTTTAAAACTTTTTGTTTAGTTGTCATATCGAAATAATTTTATAATACCTAGTATATTTTTATTATGTATTGTTCGTATATAATAATATGTATTATTTGACACTAAACAATTTGGCACTATGACAAAAAAAACTATGCACAAAGTTAATTACTTGGTGTGAAATTTCAGGCTTTATGATTTGGAATGAAAATAAATAAGATGTCCCACAGGCTGAAATTTTGTTTTCTTTTCATCTCTGGGAAAAAATTGTAGCTTTTTATCTTTTCCTGTAAGACAGTCCTTAATAGGTGAAAATCTTTACTGTCTTAGGCATTACACATTCTGCTGGCTTGCTATTTCAGCCTTTAATGCCATGGACTGATACTAGCTCATTGCTATGTGAGTTATCAGCCCTGTGCAGAAATACTTTTTGTGGCATCTGAAAAGTTCAAATTGCCAGTTATTGCTGTGCAAAATGGCACTGCTTCAGTAAGGTGCTGATTCAGGCCAGTTAAGCATGACTTTAGGTATCTGAGTAGTTCTGTTAGTCAATATGACTCCTTACACCTGCTAAAATACTCTGTTGATAGGGAATCTATAAAGTCTGCAAATTGTTATGCAGCCAGGAAATCCTAACACAAATGAGTGGGACAAAGATTTCTGGAAACTGTATTTTCTGCCTGAGATTCTTTCATAAATGAATAATTCTATTGGTATCCTTTTCAAAAATAAAATATTCAAAATATCAAAGTACGGTAAACAGGATTTTCAAAGTATTTGTGTAGTTCTTATGATACAGCAAAATCAAGGGAGGCAGGAAGAATCTTAAAAACTACTTAATGTGCTTACAATGAGCCTTCAATATGACACAGATAGCTTAATTTAGGTATATTCAAACTTCAGAGGCTTTTCTAGCCTAATTAGACTGAAGTAATGAATAGAGGTTTACATTATAGAGAGTCAAGCTTTTGAATTGCAGCAAAAGAAAAGCTGATATTATCTACCAGAGCTGTTCCTCCAGCAATAGCCTGGGAAATAGGAACCCCTAGAGGTTAAAGATTTAAGAGTCATTTGCAAAACTTTCCTTTTCCGACTGTGTATGTGACCAACCACCTTAAAAGGAAATTTCATTATTATATACTTTAATATTCAATATAATAATGTTTGGTTCTTCATAAGACAAAAGTTATTGCTCTTTCTCATACTACCCATGCCTTAGAATACCCATACCATTTTCTTTACATGAAGCATTCAGTTAAGATATAAATACAGCATGTCTTGCCTTTTTAATAAATGAGTTGCTTCTCTTCAGCCTTATAACGCCTTCTTTGCTGCAGTAAAATGGATTATGACTGAGCTTGTCTTGTAAGTAAACTTTACGAAGAACTTAATATTTGTATGAATTACTGAATATTTATATTTTTGTATACTTAATATTTGCACTTTTTGCCTTTTACATACATTATGCTGCTTTTATTATATGATTTTAAATATGGTAATATTTGTCAATTTTTACTTTCTAATTTTACACTGTAAAAATCTGAGAAAATTTTGGCTATGTGAGTGTACAGTTGCATTTCTATTACATTATTCATGGTCTTCACTTATATCCATATGTCTTTGCTTAGTAAGTCTAGCAGACTGCAATATACAAACCCAATTTATTATTGTGGTTAGAGTTACATTTTAGATAAATGTCTGGCTGTTTGTAATGCTGCTTCCGTGGGCTGCTGTCAATATAGCAAACTCTTAGAGTGATTCACTATTTTGTTAGAGTGATTCACTATTTTGAGTGTCATTTCATGAAATTCTGTAAGATGGACCTTTTACAGTGTATGCCAGATAAGGTGCACTCTGGATGCTACTGATTTTTTTACCTTGCCTTATTCTTCTAACATTTCCAGTTAATATGCAATAAGCATTTCCTTTAAAAGAGATTGCCTGAGGATTCACAGGGAAATATTAGATGGAGAAAAGGAAACCTTAAAATTTCTCATGTGTTATTAACCTATATGTTTATTACAATTCTTATTGGAGAGCAAAGTTGCAGATTTAAGTGAATTTTATCTTGGTTGAAATAGCACCTCTTTTTTTTTTTTGAGTAGTTGAATAGTTGAATTGTTTTAATTCTAAATTATATGAGCTTTCATCAAAGTTTGAAGTAGGAGTTAAGGAGAATTAACTGAACAGCTGTTGCTAAAGGGCAGAGATTTATCTTAAAAGCAGATTCCAAAGTTTAAATATCAGGGAAAGAAATCATGTTAAAATTAGACTGTAAAGTTAGCATATAACAGCTTCAAACATTTCGAGAAACTTTCTGTGTTTATAAGTACTGTAGTTTCATGTCCATATGATAAACTGGATGTTGGTTTCACATTCTTTACGCTTGCAAAAACTGATAGACTGACATATTTCAGTCCATTCTCCAAAGTAAATAGTAGTATAATTTAGTGAGGAAATGCATTTTCTACATGTCTAGTTAGAGTTTATTAGGCGCTGATTGACCAATCTTTTCTGCTTCTAGAAACACAGTAATTTTATTACTTTAGTTCCAGAATTCATGTAAGAAAGTATTTTTTGTGTACTCCTGTACTTTAGCCAGGACAGTTATAATCTTATCGCTTTTTACTAAAGTACATACAAAATGAAGAAAAAATGTTTAATAATGTTCAACAGTAAAACTACTGTAAGCTGCCATGTATTGCAAATTTTAATGAACACTTCAAATAAGATCAATAATTTAAACTAATAACAAGTAAATCTATGATTTATTGATGGGGTTAATTTCAGAATAAATTCTCAGTGGTAAAATACAACCCAGTGAAAATATGAGAATAGCAGTAGTAATGATCCCAGGGTCATGCAAATAACAGGAATTTCAGTTCTGTGATAGCTTTTATTTAAAATAGGATTAATGGCATTGAACTACTGCCAGTTTAGTGTGCTGAAAACATTCTGTAGGGTAATATGAAAACTCTAATGATTTCTCTAGATTCCTTGTGGAATTTAACCTATGCAGTTGGTGGCACTCCGATCTAACAGCAAAAGGTAAGTAAAATTTGTCTTCCTGGCTATAATGGCAGAAATTTCTAGATTAAATTGGATTTTTGAAATTCATATGTACTTAAAATGTTTTAGATTGAATGATAGACATCTGATAACAATTTTTTGTCTCTCATGTCAGCATCTTCTGCCTTGCTAATGTTTCGCAAAATAAAGTTCCAAAAAAAATATTTAGATCTTCTAAGAATAAAAACTGAGTGCTTGTGTCCAGGAATACAGTACACTACCATAATGGAGAAGTTAAAGCAGTAGAAAATGATTAAGTACCTTTTTAAAACCCATTTCCCTTCATTCCGAAACAGTCCTTGAGAGTAAAGAATTTTTCCTAGAGCAGCTCTAATATGGGGGATGGGGTGGGTATTGTGCTGCTGAATGCCATTTCAACAAATAGGAACATGGTCATGTCAATCTAATTTCATACAAAAAAAAACTTTAAGGCTTAAGATAGTAAATTTAATGCTTTTCATTTTAAACAAGACTGGTTAAAACTATATTTTGTTTTAGCATTCTATTCAAAATAGATATTTTAAAATAAAATCTAGATGAATTACAATTCAGTTTACTCACAATAATTTTAAGTAATGTGATGCTTCATTTGAAATCACAAAATTTTAACAGTTCCCATAAGAACTGGAAATTTCATTGTTAACTGTCTCATATTTTAGCAGACTTCATGACATTTCAGAATTGTTGCTCAGAAGTAAAAATCTAATTTACAAGAGCAGTGCTCTTCAATTGGCTATTTCATAGGCAAATTATGCTTCATGCCTTTTACTGGTATAATGACTTAAACTGAATTCTTCAGCCTCATATTTGCAGATTTGCATATTCCTTAGCAAAGCAGGAGATAAAATTGCTACCTTAAGCTTTAGTTTATATTTGCATTTCCTGGATATTAGGCTGTATTCATGCCAAAATAATATCCAGTCTGAAGTTCAGATATCAGGAAAATTGAATGTAATAATGCCCTGGAATATTCCAGTATTCCCTGTAGTAATAAGATGCTATAGCAATTCTAGAAGAAAAATCTATCCAGGAGCAACCAAAAAATATGGCAGTAAATGGCAAAGAACTGCTGTCTATCATGTTGTAAATGCTGCGTAGGGAGAAGGGGTGTCTGCTGGAGCTGAAGATAAGAGCTTTCTGGAAATGTAGGTGCATGAATTTAATATAGTCTTTCCCACACTGATGTAAACTGTATCCTGCATTAAAACACTGAAGCCAGATTTTCTGTTATGATGTTAACAATTAGCCTGATTTAGGTTGGATGCCCATGCACAATTAGGGCTTCATGAGAACCAGCAAGACACTGTTTGCTTTTGGGGCTACTTCATTATCAGCAGTGCCTAGGCAGCTCTTCTAGAAACCAGGACTAACTTTCCAGTGATTTCCCTGATCATGCTGAAAAATTACTCTTACACTGATGGCTGGGAAGGGCAGTAGGGTTTGCTGTGCTAGACCCAGAAACTGCAGAACTGATCCTTACATCTGAAGAGGAATGGAAGGCGTGCCAGTCTTAGTCCTAAGTGTTTGCAGAACAGCACAAAGCAACCAGTGTGAGAAACAGGTAACTTTTAGGGGCTTTTTTCAAACATGCTGCACAAATATGCCTTAATATATCCTGACATGAAACATCTAATGGCATTTGCATTGTATGTTAGTGAGCATATTCATCAGAGACAGTAGACATCATCTCACGAAAATGAATGTCTGGTTTGCGTTTTAAGCATGTACTAACTACAGAAGACCAGCATTAATAACTTCCCAGCATTCTTTTCTTAAAGAGAACTCTGTCATTACAGATCTTCGACAGACAAGTGTGACTGAGGATTTTAATTAATGTTTTAGTTGAAAGTGAACCGCGTAATTCAGTTGCATCATTTCTTTGGTCAATATTAGTTTTGGAAATACCCCTCGTCACACTCATTGAACTTTCATCATTTTTAAGGCACTACTCACCCAGTTCAAATTTGTTTAGATGGTAAGTGATAGCTGTTTGGAAACCAACACATGTTAGTAAGGCAAAAGCAAGAGAGATTTCATGAGAGAGAAGTCAGCAGGAGAAAAGCATATGCTTAGGTATTTTCTTTCATAGATGCTACATTACCTCTAATAGTTGTAATAATTATGACTGTACTTCATGAAATTAAAATTAATGAACTTGCACATTTTTTTATGTAACAAAGAAATAAATTCCTCTAATGGGAAAATTACTTCCTTCTCAAATTGCAACATTAATAGAGTGTCACATATTGCAAAGATCCTAGTGTTCTTACATACTTGCCAATTTATCAAACCTGAGTATGAAAAACACTTCTACACAAGATCTTGTAATCTCAATCACATTTGTAAATCAGAGAGAAGAAAACGATGTCTGAAAGCTTGAGCAACCCTATTATCATTTAGACCGTAATGCTGGAGATTTGAGACCTGTGGGTCTCTGGCAGACTCTTGTTACGCCAGCCATGCCTCAAGACATGCCTGAGCTCCTTTCCAACCTGGTATTCTATGATATGTTGATACAAGTGAGGGTAAACCTAAAATACAGGTAATAAATTTCAGTCATTCTTGGCAATAGGTAAGGAGAATAGAAGAGTAAAGGAGAAGGTGCAGTAGAGCTAGTCAGACAATTAAAAGAAAAATAAAAAGGCTTGTTGTTAAGTATTTCACAAATATAATAAAATCCTGAGAAATAGCAAAGCTTTTCTGAACAACCTTTGTAACTTTATTGAGATCTGTGCATTTGGGGGAATATTTAATTAAACATAAAAATTATGCAGATTTCAGAAATGCAAGTGTTAGTGTGTGATTGCTAATGCAGTTTTGGTCATTCCCCTGGCACTGCAAAGTTGACACATCACTAGCTCTGAAACTGATTATCTTGAATGGAAGATCTGTCAAGTCCAAGAGCCTGTTTAGTGCAATCTATTTTTGTCATATCTTGTCTTGTTTTCTCACTTAGCAATTAGTTTAAGATAGGCTTAACATTTGTGCTGATTTGCAAGTGTATCTCCATGTGAAGGAAGAATGAAGGGGTAGGGAGAAAAAAGAAAGGGAGTGAGGGAGAGACACTGTTCAACAGATACATTAGTGTGAGAGTCAGAAGAGCTGCCTTCAGTTCGCAGCTTTGCTGCTGTCTTGTAGTTTGACCTTGAACCAGCTTTGAAGCAGTCTTCCTGGTACCTCAATATTCAAATCTTTAAAATGTAAGCAGTGACACTTTCTTTTCCTTGCACTGTAGGGCTTCAGGTTACAGAGTCTTAATCTTGGGAAAGAGATAACAAGCACTGCTTCTGCCCTCCACCCACGGAGTAATTCTAACTGATGAAACTCTGCAAAGGTTTCCAAGCTGACATAAAAAAATTAAAAAAAAAAGAAAAAAGGTGGTTTGGGTTCAGTAAAATGTATCACAATTTAGATATCAAATAAATGTAAACAGCCATACATAATAGTAAGTGATGCATAGTTTCACTGAAATAAAAACAACACTAAGTCCATCTTGAATCTATAGAGAAAGAATAAAAGATCGTGCCTAAGTGTAAAGTAGGTTGGCAATGGCTAAGCCATGAATAACTACTCTAATGGTTGTCTTACGAAATTACATTCCATGAATAAACTTTTTTTTTCTTTTAATTGAAAAAATAGTGTTATGCACTGCCTAGGAAATCTCACAGGGTGGCAGAAGCTGAGTAACATTTCCATTCTCTGTGAGCTCTGTAGTACGGCATCTCATGTTGTTCAGAATTTTGTCTGCTGTTCTTGCCATCTTAACATCAAGATATATTTTTCTTGTGCATATAGCGCAGAGGTTGAAACAAACCCTAGAGCCCTGTGATACCGAATATCCAGCTTTTGTTTCCGAACGCACTATAAAGGAGACCACGGGGAATATTGCTTGTGATGACTGTTTCAAGTAAGCCCTTTCAATTATTTTTTTTTGTGCAACTGTTTGTGACAAAGCAATAAAACTGAATTATTCAAGGTTATGTTGAAGAATGTGCAAGTCTGTAATGTTTTATCTTACATAATGACCTCTGTCAGGATGTAATTTCTCTTATTACAGGGGGCATTAAAAAGTTTGATCCTTTTAAATTAAAACAGTGCCTATTATTTTTGCCAAAAAGAGTAAAACCAATAGAGGCTTATGCTAATTTCAAATAACAGTGAATGTTTAAAGAGTTTTTCTGGACACAGGCAACATTCTAATGGCATATTCTGTAAAGATTTAGATACAAAAAGGTCAGTTCTGTTAGCTCTCCTACACAGGAGTGAAACCCTGCTGGATAGGTTAGACGTTCCCTTGTGGAACGGTGAGATCTGGTTGTTTTATTTGAATGCCAGTGTTTCCTCCTTAGCATTGTAAGGCTGAAAGTGTGTGAAAGGATTAAATCTATTCCTCAGGCTTTCACTGCTGAGAAGCTGAGTTAATAGCAGCAAATCTCACATCTCAGTGCTGCAACCTTGCAAGGTAAAGTTGTCCCTTTTAGGGTTAAAAGAAGAGAAAAACTTCAGTCTAGCTTTCCTCCTTCATACTGAAAATGCCTTTTCTCATCATTTAGTGTCTGTGTGCAGTTACATTTTTAC
Source organism: Psilopsiagon aymara (assembly GCA_024733675.1). Taxonomy (NCBI): domain Eukaryota; kingdom Metazoa; phylum Chordata; class Aves; order Psittaciformes; family Psittacidae; genus Psilopsiagon; species Psilopsiagon aymara. The sequence goes on from JANRGW010047601.1 coordinate 15,225, forward strand.
TGTAGTTATGGTACATTGTAATTGAAGATTGCATAGATATTACGTGAATTTTTGTGCTTCAGTAGGTCTCTTAACTGGATTTCCTTCGTGCTGAGAGGTCATCATCTCAAAAGAGATTAGTATTTACAGCAATAATTTGCCTATCAATATAAATACCAGGAAGAACTTATAAGTTAAACAAAAATTGTTGCAACTCTCCCTTTCGAGACTAAATCAATATGCAGTTTGCAAACAAAGGTGAAAACTTTGCTGTTTGAAGTCAATAGGTATGCTTCTTGGCTTGCTCCTAAATTTTCTTCTCAGTATCTTTATGGCTTTAAAACAGAATAGAGTAAACACACTGAAGATATATTTTAAGTGCTAACATTTACTTTTAGTTTGCTGCTGACCAACTTCTAATTATACAGAAATTATTAACATCTTGTTTTAATACTTATTTTTATATGGCTTTCTGGGGTAGAAGTATGAAAGTGATTCGTAAATTGATCCTAGGGAATGCTTAAGTATAACAATAGGTCCCACTGCCTGGAAAGTACAAACTAAACAAAATCAAGCAGAGATTTTTTTCCACTTGACATGTTGAGTACAATATATGGTATGCTACAATGAGTGCTTCATGCCAATATTGTAGAATTCGAGCAGCCTTATTTTGTGGTCATTTAGCAGAAGTTGTGCAATGAATTATCATACATCCCTGGTAGTGATCAAGGCCAAGTTGGTCCAGGCTTGGAGCAACCTGTTCTAGTGGAAGGTGTCCCTCATGGCAGAGGGGCTAGAACTAGTTGATATTCAAAGCCCCTTCCAACCTAAACCATTCTATGATTCTGTGATTCTGTTTAAATATTGCAAACAAACATGATTCTGTGACAAGATTAATTTGACAAGACCAGGTTTTCTCAAAAGAATGCAGATTTCAGTCTGCCTTGTTAGGTAACTTCAGGTTAAAGGGAATAACTTTCAAAAATAATACAATTCTGCAATACTTGGACAGCACTGAGTTGGAAACTGAATTTAGTGAAAATTATAGTATTCCAGCAGTAATGCACTAAGATCTTTTTCATAGCAAAACATTTTTTGCCCCGCAGTGGAACAAAAAACGGAAAGAAAACTCCGTAAGTTACAAACTGATCTCAAGGCACCTATTATTTTTCTCCACAAACAATGACAAACCTAAAGAAATAATCCAGAAAAAGTATTAGATTCTCATGGGAAAGTTCTTCGTTATACCGTTTACCCACTGTGATTAACAACCTACAAATTGCATCTAAGATTGCAGACTGCACTGAATTCCAAATATTTTTGTTATAACCCAGGACACTTTCCCGCAGAACAGCTAAGGAATGTGACGCAAAGTCCTTTGTAAACCTGTATCTTCTGACCCAGTTTTCTGTTTCGTAGCCTCAGTATCAATAGATATTTTTACAAGCAAGTGTATTGCTTAATGCTTGTAATTTAAGAATGATGGACTCAATCAGTCAAAATTAGGGTTCAATCATATGTACCGTGAGTCTCGAACTGACACTGTGTTCAATGGTTTATCTGCATGGCACCTGTTGCATACTAGGTTCTTGATTCAGATCCCTTCAAGTCTTCAGGATTATTTTCTGTGTGCTCCTTGGATCATGTTGTAGATTAATCTGTGATATATACCAACAAATTTTTATTACAAATAGAAAAATATAATTGTAAATATTTAGCTGAATATACACCCATTCTAATATTGCAAACCTTTTGAAAGACTGGAAAATTTAGTATTTTGTGAACTGGTTTGCAAACAAAAGTTGTACAAATTTTCTGCTGCAAGAAAGTTTGTGTCACAAGTTATTCAAATCACTGTCTTTTGTTCCTACAGTGTCAGGCACTGCTATAGAGTCCTTGTCTGAAAAAGGAGATAAAAAAAGCAGTCTCTTGGTAGAAGTTAAAATGATGACTGACATTAATTGAAACCATATTATGTTACTTAGATAAGACATTTTGGAGCACAAATACTGTGTTATTGCTAACAAAGTCACAGTCATAGTCAACAAGGTCACATAGTCAGAGTCAGAAACTCAGTCTAACTCTGTCCTGGTGTGCTGTTACTGATCATACAGAAATACTCTGTACTTCACAGTTGCCAAGAGGAACACTTACCAACTGCAGTTATGAACACCAAGCCTTGTTCTTATAAACATTACCAATCAAAATTTTAATCGTGCATGTTTGGATTTAAATCAAAGTATCCACACAAATAAATCACGCAGTAGAAAGGCCTATAGGCTAATTACTTCATAAATTGCTGGGCCACCTTCTCAGCCATCTCTGAAAACTTAATCAATTGAAGGGTACCTATACACTTAAGTGGATTTTACATCATGCACTAAATGTATACAGAAATATAAAATACACTATCTATATGTAAACTTATCTCTTACTAGCAAAAGATAAATGCTGCTTTGGGGTAGTTTGCAGTGTTTAAAAACAATTTTCAAAAATATAGGTTTCATTAAGAAGGCAGGAGCCTAAAAGAAAATAAGAATTAACATAAGAATGTCATTAGGGTCAGGGTTTGGCTGTCCCACACCATAATTTGCTGCTATTCAATATCTCAATGATTATTAAATTAATCTGTTATTTAAACAGCAATCAAAAAAAAGTCAACCCACATTTTCTAAGCACTGTCAACAAGAGAGGAAAAACTGTGATTTTTTAAAACATCTGAAATGCTTTCACATTTTCCAGTAAGCTATTCCCTTTTATAGCTTATAAAAAAAGCCTAGGCATTACTTCTGAAAAAGCAGATGGTAGACTTTGGCATGTTATGGCAGTTTCAGTGTTAAAAATAGTTAATTGCTAAAGAGAAATTTTTTTTTTTTTTTTTCTTAACCAGTGTCAACTGGAACTCTTCTGTTAGGTCAGAAATGCACTAATGCCAGACAGACTTGATAAGGGTTTTAAAGGTGTTGTGCTACAAAACCACATTGAGATGTGGTTTTGATTACGCATTAAATTTGAAGTCTTTGGTTACATAACCATCTCAATGCTGCTTCCATTGAGCAAGTGTGTCAACCAAAGTTCTCAGTAGTTACATTACCAGCTTTTACCTTCTAGTGATCTCAGCATTGCAAAGCTTAACTGCTGATACTCAAACAGCACTAAAAATATCCAAGGAATGCATCCTTAGAAAGACAAAGTTGTTATAAATTAGAAAGGATAATGGCTGTTAAGATATTTGACCAGTGAAAGCTACCTGATCTTTCTAGTATAACTGCTCATCTCTTCGTAGAACAAACTAAAAAAAAAATTCTCTATGTGCAAGTCTTGGTTGTACAAGAAAAAATCAGATGTTTTCATTCAACTTCATTTGAAAATTTGATGTTTTCATTCAGCTTCTTTTAGGACAAAACCATTAATTTCAGCATTAACTCAGGCTACTATGAATGTGGGTATAGATCATCTGTAGGCACAGCAACTTAGCTAACTATAGAATATATAGTATATATATACAGTATGGTGTAAATTTTAAAACTTCAAAAGTTTCAAGGAGCCATTTGAGTGCATAGTTGCCAAAGTTGCATGTTCAACTGTAAAATCTATGGGTATACAGGTCAGGCCGTAGTTGCGCTGTCAAATGCTTAAAAGTCTGCCTTTTAACCTCTCCTGTTCATGTGATGACATATTGGACTTGGATGTAGATCAAAAAACTGGCCTTGCTTCCAATCACCCAGGGAGCAAAGCCCCCTTCTCTTTTAATTGCAGCATTCATGGGTCCACAGGTCAATACCAAAACCCCAAAGAAACTGTTTTGTTCCCAGTTGATTCCTTGTGCACTATCTTATGACACAAAATAAAAATTAAATATGAGAAAGCTATATTCTCACTTGGGAAACAAGGAAATATGCAGCTACAATTGTCCTAACCCTGGGAAAGACCTACATGTATATGTTAATTATGCAAGATGAATGCAAGTGTTCCCGTTAATTTGTTGTACATCACATGTAAATTGCTGTTAAATTTCTAGGAACTACTTACTTTACTAAACACTATCCCATGTATTATATATTTGGCCCATTGCAGTGTTTGTAAGCACACAATTATTTAGCAGGGAAAATCATCAGTAAACTAAATCTCTCTTGCTTTCTTATAGACTGGACACTAAGAGACGTTCATTGCTGATAAAAAGAGGCAAATGGCAGTGGAATTACAGTTCAGGATGACACTGAACCCTTCATGTAGATTTATAATGGCAAATTTCAGGCTTGTCCATTAGATGTGCTTATTTGGCAGTGAGAGATAACAATATGAATTAGATTCAGGTTATTCATGGCATGAGTATATTAGTGTCAGGAATAGTGTAATCTGCAGACATTTAAATGGTAATGGTTTTTAGAAACCACTTAATCTTGAGGCACACCATCATTTCCTAAATTATTTCTGCCTGCCTTTCTCAGTAGAAGCTTGCCAAACTACTGCACTTGATCATGTTTAAAATCTGTAAATAAATATGTAGTTCAATTTCCCATGAAATAAATTATCATTTGCCTTTTCAGATGTAGTTAGATTACTTCTAAACAAATCAGCTTGCCACATAAAGCGAGCAAGCATCAAGTGCCAATTTCTTCTCATTTGGAGCTCTATGTATATCAGAATATCACTGTAGATTTCCTTTGGTAGTTTGGGCAGCGAATTATAGCCAGTCTCCTACAGGTCATTTTTGGTTGTGTTCATTTTACTGCTTCCACCTCATAGGACCCTGTAGAAAACCAGACATTCTCTGTATTTCACCATAGGTTGTATATATGCTTGCTTTTTCAGTAATGATGCCAAGTACGTTTATGATGCAATGCACGTAAGTGGTTTTGGCCTGTGCCCATGTTGAGTCACAGGTGTGATACAGTCGAAGTGCTTATTGCTGATCCTGGCAATGTTGAATAGATCTTCATTTCTGAAGGCCCCCTTAGATGTGCATGGAAGTTAAGGAGTATCTTCATGGGATTTCATATTTTCCATATCTCAGTATTAATTTCTGAAGTTTTAGGATTCAAAATCTTAGTCCATAGTCATCTTGCAGCTCTGTTTTGGAAGTCAGCCCTCACAGTCTTGCAAAATACTTATGAGCATTAAAAAGTCTTTATATTTGCAGCAAGAGTAATATTGGTAGAAACTATAGAAGATTCCCAAAGATGCTATTTTTACTGTTCTTCCCTTCTAAAATGTATCAAGTTATACAATTTAAACTTCTAGAACTACTTATTAAAGGTCTTTATAATTAGTTTAAAATCCTGTGTAGTGTCTTGCCCACACACCTCAACTTGTATGCTGAGAAACTTCCTCTTCACTCCAAAGACAACAGTGATTATGACGTTTGTCATGCAGGCACAATTTAAAGTCACAGTATGGGTAATTTAACTCCACCCTTTGATAATGTATACTTTGAATGACCAGTTCAGGAAACACTGTAAATTACTATTTTCATTTAAGAAAATAAGTATAGGAAATAATAGAGCAAGACATAGTTATGCGCAGATCTTTGCCTGCCAGTCATTAGTTTAGCAATCCCTTGGAAAGGTTTGAAACAGGTTTTTTTCTTTGTTTCCTTGGAGTTTGTTTTTTTTTTTTTTTAAATAGGCAAAGATTTTTTAATATCCTTTTTTGTTTCAGAATATTTTTAGCATGCTTCTTAAATTCAGTATTGTAGCTGCCTATATAAAAAATGCCGCCTTATAATGAAAATAGTCTTTCATCATTATGTCAGTTTCTATATCAGAGTGCTCCCCCCAGAATTAAAACCATAAGGCTTGTTTATTTATTCAACAAATCCATGTAATTAGTACAAATCTGTAATTAGACAAATCTGTAATTTGACAAATCTGTATTCGTATTCTCCCTCTCAATTTGCTTAGCACTGTAATCATAATAAAAAAGCCAGAGAAGGAAAGAATCAATGTGGATCAAAGGCTAAAAAGTACATTTAATCTAAAAAAAACCTCTGACCATAGTAACCTTTTTCAAAGGGTGCTTTAAATGGCAAAGAATATATATTGAATGAGAGAGGGAGTCTATAAAAGGAAGAGAAAGATGAAGAAATGTACAGATGATCTTTCGTTGCAGGTGTATAAGATTTTTTCACTAGGAGACTTCATAGTACAGACCACGTGGTATATCTTTAAATACTCTAAAATCCTGGAGATAGATGGGTCAGCTTCCTAGCAATTCAGTTGATTATTGTTGTCATTAGTTTTGCTGTAGGCTTTTTTCTGACAAGTAGGATGAGATGTTGTCGTGGTTTAAGCCATAAATCAGCCACACAGTTTGTTCACTCACCTCCCCCTTTTTCTTCCCTCTGCTCCTGGAGGGATGGGAAGGAGAAGAGAAAGAATGCAACTCCCACAGGTTGAGATAAGAACAGTTTAGTAACTAAGGTACAACACAAACCACTACTGCTACAACTAATAATAATAATAGCAAGAGAAATACAAAGGAAGAGAATACAACAGCTCACC
>JANRGW010047602.1:9890-25204 GCA_024733675.1 Psilopsiagon aymara
AAAAGAAAAAGAAAAAGAAAAAGAAAAAGAAAAAGAAAAAGAAAAAGAAAAAGAAAAAGAAAAAGAAAAAGAAAGAAGGGCAGGTTGTATGAGAAAGAAAAGTGGGAAACATATTTTCCTTATATTGGGAAGACGTGTAGCAATGACATCAAGTCACAGCCAGAGCCCCTGCTGGAAAAAGCACTTAAGCACATGCTCGGCTTCCAAGTGGTTGTTTACGTGCATCGAACTCAGCAGGGTATGAATATGCATCTGAATCTTTTCAGCTATCTAAATCATTGCTTAACAGGGTGAGCCACCATATCACAGTCTAAGAGAATTATTTTTTAGCTATAAACATCTGAATTCAAATACTAGTACTCTATATAACTGCTCAGTGGGGATATTGTTCAAAAATCTGATTATACAATATTAGCCTCAGATTTATTGTTTTAATAGATTAATTAGGAGTCTCTTACAAAACAATTTCCTGAATTACAGTTATATATTACCCAGAGGACGCGGGTTTGAAATGTGCTACAGGAGGACAAAAAAGATAGCTACCGCAAAGATTCACTGCTTCTGTATGTTAACTTCAGAGAGAAGAATGAGAAAGATATCCTGGAACGTGCTGTCCCCAAATATACCAAGTCACTTGCATCTTCTGGAAAACAAGCATCAATAATTCTTACCCTTCAATAGTTTTAAAATATTTTTCAGCAATATCTCCTCTCGCCTAATCAGAACCATGGAAAGTTTCATTTCATTACAAGGTAGTCTTTGCAGTTGTAACAGTAGCATTTTTCTACTACAGGTAGTGTCTTTGTTTTCTGATGTAGTATACCTCTCTCTTCAAAGATCCAAATTCAGGAAATAAAGCCCAACCCTCGTATCATATTATTGTGATCCGTATTTCTGCAGAAATTACCCATTACTGAAATAGACGATTAAATATTCTTTCCATGGGATGGATCCCATCTTGAACCCTAAACCCAGACCTCTCTGAAATGGTTTAAAAAGTCCAAAGAGACATGTATCTGAATTTCATAAAAGTTGTCTCCAACTATAGGATGTCTTTGTGTCATGAGTTCAGCAGCAGCAGTCATTTTTCTCCTTCTCGGTAGCTGGTGCAGGGCTGTTTTTGACATTTGGCCTGAGAACAGTGCTGATAACACCAATGTTTTGGTTACTGTGTTTGGATAACAGTTTTATCAGCACTGTTCCCAGGCTGAAAGTCAAAAACACAGCACTGCACCAGCTACAGAGAAAAATGACTGCTACTGCTGAACCCGTGACACTTTGTCATAATCATTCTAACACAAACTCACAGAATATTCAGATGAGAAGTGATTTTGAAATTATTGTTGTGCTTTACTTATTTAGATGCCATTCATGTATAAACATTCAACTAGTTTATTTAGAAACTGCCATCATGATCATCATGATGCTGAAAACAATATCTCAATGCAAATTTCGTAACAGTGGGAAACTCATTCTGTTTCATAAAAGCCTATTAGAAAATCAGCCAGCAGAACTGTGTTGCTCTTAACAGCTACTTAAAAGAAAAATTGTCAGTTTTAAATGGGAAATCTAATTTTGGTTTGGATTAAACACTGCATTTCAAAAAGAAAACTTCATCTAAATATAATTGGATGAAATTACTCTGAAATGGTGCCAAAATCTACTAGTTGAAAGCAGCTTATTATGGTTTTTCTCTTCTGCTGGAGTAACCATTAAAACTCAAATTTCATGTTAGGCTAATTGTAAAGGGTTTTTTAGTCACTTACATATTGGTCATGCAATCTTAATCCCTATGTGTATTATTTACTGTTGTCTATGTTGGTTATTTTGACATGAGAGACTGTATACCACAGAATCACAGATGAAGGAATGACAGAATGGTAAGGTTAGAGAGGACCTCTGGAGCCCATTTTCTTCAATCTGCTTACTCCAGCAGGAACACCTACAGCCAGCTGCTGAAGACCATGTCTCAGAAGCTTTTAAATTATCTCCAGCGTGGGAGACTCAGCCTCTGTGTTATACACGCGTATATGTGTGCTTGTGTGTGCATATGTATTTTACAGACCAGCATGCTGCAGAACTTTTAGCCCATATTTTCTCTCAGAAATTAGACTTTTAACAGTGAAAGATTTCTCAGGCTACTTGCAACCAGAAATAGCTTACAGGTAGCGTATCAGCAAATGTGGTTCATTGATTGACGTAACCAGCACACTTTTTCACAGTCCTTTCCCAGTATTGGAAACTAAACAAAACTGGTTGCAGTGTTGGTAATGCTCAGCGAGCATGCTAGATGATCTGAAAGAATGTGGAAGATAGGAGAAATGAATCATGCAGACAAAAGTTTTGCTCTATTACAGGGAGTAGCCAAAGATATTTCACTAGTAATTCATCGGGTTTCCCCTTCATGGGGCCTGAGAGAGAAGACAGAATATGACAAGAGTAAAGAATAAAACCAAATAATTTCACTTCAGAATCTTCTTCTCCTCCAGAAATAAGGCTAGTTTTGGTGCATGGCTGACTCTGTAGTTCTAATTGGAACGTTGATGCCAGACAAAGTTTTCTTATAGTTTAGACTGAAAATCTGCCTGGGATTTTCAACTGAAAATTTTACCTTAGATTTAAAGATTCAGTGTCTATCTCCTCTTCAATATGTTTCTACACTATACTTACAGGAAAAGAAAAGCTGAAGAAAAATATTTTTTACAGGCAAAGCAGAAGACATACGCTTACAGCTGAACTTGGCACTAAATTATTTTAAACACTTTTTGGCTCTCAAAAGTGTTCTACTTTTATTAGAAAGATGTGCTGCAGACGCCCATCTCAGGGGCCCCTGAAATACTAGCACTTAATCTGTGAAGACACAAACTATTTTTTTTTTGTGGTGTGGTGCCTTATGGCACCATGGCAACACTATGCAGTCTACCAGAAGCAGTGTATACAGAATTTTGCTGAGACTTTTTAAAAAACCGTTCTGCATTGAAATTGATGTGATGGCAGTAGTTCTCTGAAGAGAGGACATTGTCACTGGGAGAAACATCAACATATGTTGATCAACATCTTAAACATATAGTTTAAGATGTATTAGCTATCTACCTACAAATATTTATCCTAACCCACCTCTTTTGATCCCCATGTAGTCAGTGGAAAAGGATATGTTTCTTTAATGGACAATCTCAAGCAGTCAATGAGCATCTTTCTTGAAGTCATATTCTAGAAAAATAGCTTTTTGTTCATTCCAGAGGTACCTCTTTCATTCGACTATTGCTGTCCAGGCAGGTTCGCATTATTCTTTCCAATGGAGCCTGAAGGTGGTAGTCTTCTAGCCCCAAAGTATATCCAAACTGGTCAGGCTCAATAGGGATCTGGACAATAAAGTCTGCAAAGAGATTTTTCTGACCATATGCAGACTTCTACTTCTTTATGAAATAAATTGCACCCAGTCCTCAATCAATTCTAACAGCTGGCTCTCCACTGCCTGTAAGGACAATGTGTGTTACCAGCTCAGATCTATCTGCCTGTTTTGTAGGCAGACAAATTAGGCAAATGAATCCCTCCTTATATCTTTTATTATACACTAAGTGATACGAGTAATATCTGCCAGTCACAATTCGTGTTTTAATTTCATATTATCTGCTGAAGAATACAGAAAAAGAGAGGAGAAAGGAAGAGAAATTGTATTATCAGCACAATGAATTTTGACACATGGCTTGCAGGGCTTTCCAGATTCATGACACATTAAAGATGACAGAAGTAGAAGCAGAAACAGAGCAGCTGAGGTGTTTGGAAAATCTAGTCCTTTATGTTAGTTTGACAGTCTTTTCAACTACAAATTCCCTTTCTGTGAGTTTATATCCTACCAAAGTTTAGCTCATGACCTATATTAATAGCAGACTTCCAAAAGAAGCAACACTGGTATTATGGATACATGTAGTACCTAAGGGAAAAAGATGTATTTCTAGATAAGGAAATAACAAACTAAGCAATCCTAGCAAAAGAAAATAAGTGCTGCACAAAAAACAGTAAGTTTTAATGTCTCTCTCTGAATCTGGAGGAAATGGTCATACAGTGCCATTTTATTGCCTTATATTAAATGCATTTAACTAGAATTTCTGGCTTTATCTTTCCCCCAGGAATATAAATTAGTGCCATCATGAAACTAGTGCTATAGTGTTGAAATGCGATGGAAACTGAGAGGATAGCTATAGTGACTTCTCTGGGGCAGTATAATTTCATACCACCATATAGTTCTTTTCCAAATCTGACCCTTTATGCTGGGTGCAGATTTCTCTCCTGGTAATGGAAGCACAGCTTCTGCCTTGAAACACTTCCAGTCAAATCCTGTCAATGACAGACCTCTGGGTTAATTGCTTAAAATGTAATTTTAGTTTTAGCTGCTAAAAGAAATAAATATACTCTGGAGCAGTGTGTAATCCATTGAGTACTGATCTCTCATTCTAGCAGTGTGCATAAAAGCTCAGTGTATTGTGGGGGGAAAAAAAAAAAAAGTCCCTAATAAACCCTAAACGAAAGGAGAGGGCGAGATTTTATTTAACAAACACTTCTCGTGTGTGTGTTTGTGTGTGTGTGTGTGTGTGTGTGTGTGTGTGTGTGTGTGTGTGTGTGTGTTCGATAAATCCAATTTTGTGACACTTTAATCAAGACAAGATTGTTTTATATCTGTGAATATTTGGGAGTTTGAGACTCAGTATTACCTTTTTTTGAAATACGTCAGAGTCCAACCAGAAAAGGAAGCCTGAGTATTAGAGGAGAATTAACAAGAGAACAGAAAAACCATTCTTCAGCTATTCTTAACCAGCATGGCTCTGCCAGCATCAACAGAAACAAGATAATAAAAATGAAATTTGGCTTTGCTGGTATCAGAAGCAAATCTATTGTTCAGTTCAGGCTGCTAAAGCAGGGAACATGGATACGTAACATATTTGGTTTAATTTCAAAACCAAAATGGATCCTAGTGCTGATTTGAAGGCTACTTGACTCAAACCCCATTTCTCATTACTATACAGTGATGATATATGTCCTTTTGTATATTTTCAGTGTGCTGTGTGTTCATTTTACCTGTCATCTCCCATTGTTTTGTTTTGGTTTTTTTTTTTTTTTTTAATTATAGTAAACAAACATTCCCATCCACCTTCTATGTGATTGCTCCTCTCATATTCCATCTTAGCTGATTCTTCTCCAGGCTGAAGAGATAAATCTACTGTTTCCTTGAACAGAAATCATTACCTCTCATTCCTCACTATTGTTTTTCATAAATTTTCTAGTTTTTATGTACCTTTTCTGAGAGGCAAGACCGGAACTGGACACAGTATTTTGTATGTGATCGTACAATAGGAACCAACAACAACTTTCCCCACATTAATTCATTGAAGTCTTCCTTTTCAAAAAACTTTTCATTTCACAACTCCATTTAAACTAATCCAACTATTGTGCCCTTAAGAGGGGCCAGCCATGAACATTTCATCAACCTGTGTCCAAATTCTGAGTATAATATTGAAAATTTTTCTGAGATTCTGCCTGTGAAACTGAAGCTACATCACCATGAAAAACAGAGAATAACTTCCCAACTTGTTAATTCAAAGGTGAACAAACTCCAACCCAAAACCAAAAACATCAGCTGTGGCCACTGTCAGGCTTCCCATACCAGTCTTTGAGACAATGGACAGAGGAGTCTGATTTCAGAGAAGTCTCTCACACCATCTTCTGATTTCTTTGTGAAAATGTTTTCTTCTATGGCAAATAATGGCCAAGGTAATAAAATCTGAACAAATTTGAATCATCTATAATTCTACAGGATAGAAATTAAGCATTTTCTTCTTTTTTATTTTTTTTTGGGGGGGGGGGGCAGGGAGAGACACACTAATTTTTGAAGCAGTAAATTGAATTTTGCCCCCTCTCATATTGAGCCACACTGATCACAGTTCTCAGCGCACAGTTCAGAACAAGCTCACTGCAGGTAAGCCTACATAGGTATCATTAAACTTGCAATTTATGGCAGCAGTGGAAGACCTGCGAATCTTATATCATTACCAAGAATATAAAGTAATAAAAGCTGTCCCCTTAGATTTCGAGATTTGCTGTTTGATCAGCTCTTCTTGAAGTGAAACTCAGTAAGGCAGAAACTGCAGTTCTGTGCTGCTGTTTTGTAAAGGTCTTTGAAATGCTTATTGTACAGGATGCATGAAATCTCTTTAGGGATTTTGCGTGTTTGACTCTTTTGGGTTTCAAGACAAGGTAACACTGGGATAATTACAACATGAAAATTTTTTAACTTTTTTACCAAAATCTTCTGATTGCCCTTCCTTGAAAAGATGACGAAGGGTCACTTTCTTTAATTTCAGGATATTTGAAGCTAATTTCTGGCAGGTTAGGTCATGGAAAACATGTTATTTTGCAACTCTGGTAGAGCCACACCCATATGGATTGTGATATGGCTACGTAAATCCACACCTTTAATTTGGAAAATTTTTTCTCAAGCTTGTCAAGAAATTAAGGACAATTCTATACTGAAAAGACTACCTGGAAGCATGGTAGGTTTCTGAGACAATTAGTTCCTCTAAACAGTGTGATATGCAACTTTCAGTCTCCAAATCTTTGGTAGCCAAGAAATTCAACTTTTCTGAAGATTCTTTTGTAATCCTTGGAGAACTTTGATGTTATGTTACTCAATTTTAATTAAATAGATGTATTAGAAAAAACTATATTACTCCTAATTCCCTTCAGATGCGGCACTACTTTTTCCCATCTTTTAATGTTTCCATTACAGGCATTCACAAAATAATTATTCACTCTGATGTGACTTGCACTCTTAACTTTGTGACTTGCACTCGTAACTTTGTCTGCACCCTGTATGTAATTTCCCTCATGATATACGTAGAATTTTCCACAGTATGTATAACCCTCATAATTTTGTTAATTAAAAAACAAGCAAACAAACAAACAAAAAATAAGGAAGCAAAACAAAACAAAATAAACCCCTCTCTAATAATTTCTCTACACATATATCCACAACATACATAAAAGCTCACACAAGCTTTGGGTTTACTTTTAGATCTGTGGTTAGCACCTGCTAGATAAAGACTGTTTTCCAACAACAAAGAAATACTCAAAGGCAGTAGCATGTTTAAAAGCACCAACATTAGCTGTTTTTTCAGCACTTAGGTATTTTCAATTTGTCAGCATTATTTCTGCATCTCCTAATTTTATCTCTTTAGTATTAGTTACATTTGAAGTAATGATGCCCAGTGTTGCAAACATGCCCCAAAACCCTTCAGAGAGAAACAGCCAGAAGATACTTCTGACCTTAACAGCATAACTCCATAACCTATACAACCCATATGTGAAAATATTCTCCTACATAACAGCAACATAAGACCAAGGAGAACTGAGAGTTTGTTATATACATGTAAACAACAGATGGTGGGCCTTTTGTGAAACAGCAACTGAATTTCCTGCTCAGAGCACCCAAGGTGCTAGGCTTGCAGTCATGGTGAGATAAGTGTGTTGGTTGCAGGAGAGGAAAAGGTAAAGTGTAGAGCCACTATCCAAAGAAAGATCTGTGGCACAGTTTGGTTTGCTTGTTAGAAAGTCAGGCTTTTATTTTCCTTCGTCAATGTGGCATTATCAATACAGTAGACACCATCGCATGGGGATGGATTTATAAACAAACAAAGAGAATGAAAACCTGCAGTACAACACTGTTACTCAGGCTGTTAGGTCATACCTCTGTAGCTGCAGTCACACAGATGAATGCATAACACAGTTACCAAAGTCTTGCATAAACCATTGTCTTCCTTTGGACAGCAGTATGGATGGACAATTTTGTTCACTGTTCTTTATTTTTTTTTTTACTTTCATAGTTTTTCCATTTTCTTATAAATTCTTGAAGTAGTACTTCCAGAAGTGTTACTCTGATTTAACAGGACTCCCATTCACCCTGACAGAAGACTTCTAAAGGCAGACCTGAGACTCATATATTCTACATCCAGGCTGTTGCCTGCATGTTATGCATCAGGGAACAAAGCTTTTATTTATCCTCTTTGTATATTACAAAACACTGCATTATTAGTTTGTCTGGATAAATGAATCTGCTGATGCATCACTGAGGGAAGGTTATTAATATGGTTACCTGTTATCCAAGGAATTTAAAATACTTTCTAGGGATGAAGAACTTAAAAATAGAATGAAGCTTTGGCTCCAAATCTTCATTTGATATTTTGAAAATTATGGTATAACTGATCACAGCTAGTAATTTAACAATTCATCACTGCAGCTGGGAGACTGCTGTATCCATAGTTTGACTTGAAAATAAAATCCACTAACTTTCAATCCCCTACAAACACAAAAATATATGCAAGATATAAGGGTGTATTGGATTAGAACACATGCACATCCATTCCCATCATCAGTTAGCTGTCAGGGGCTGACTCTTTGTAAAAAGAACAAGCAAAAGAACAAAGATGGAATCGTCTTTCCTCAAGCTAATTTCTCTTGACTGTGTCAGTTAAAGGATTTCTAAATTGGAGGATGTATCTAAACTGTTGCACTCACTGATCCATAATGCAACTGCCCTCCATGAATTTGTATACACCTTTTCTGAATGTATTGAGGTTTTTCTTCCTAATATCCTGTAGCAATGGGTTCTACTCTTAAATATTGAGGTTCATGAAAAGGTATTCCATGAATTCTTTTAATACTATGCTGTAGTTTTAGCTCCAGAAAACTTCAGCCTGTCCTGATCTTGTAAGAAATAGGAAAAGTGTCCTCACATGGAGGTACTTTGTAATACAGCCAAGCTCATACTTCTATTCTGTGAACTTCTTTCAGATCATCTCCAGAGCTGAAGGAAGCTTATGCACAGGTTAGACACAAAACTTCACCAACAGTATTTATACTGAAAAATTCAATTCATGTCACAGTTGACTCCTTCTGTGCGGGTTACCTCTGGTCACTGGTTATGATTTCCTGAATTTATTTTTGTATTTATTTACACTCACGTGTGTTTCCCCATGACACCAACATATTCCATTTAAAAGAAATAAAATTTAAGAAAAAATCTTGTACTATATTTTCAGACTCTTTATTTTAGATCTGTAGTTTCACTCAGAACATTTCATTCATTAAAAAAAAATTTAAAAATGTTAAGAGTTCTGCAAAGAAATATGTGTTTATTATTAGCACTTTGTAAGAATGGTTTTATCCCTGTAAATCCAATCTTTTGCACATGTTGGAGTAAATATTTACAAAAATAGTTGAAAATTAACACTGTAACTGCTGATATTTCAAATTTTTTTTAATGCCGTGGTTTTGATCTAGGATATTTTTTAATTTGAGATGTTATTTCTGTCATCTCAAGAGTCTTGGCAATGAAAGTTCACAAAAGAATAGAAAGTTATGAACACCTTGAAGAACAGAAAACTCTATGAGCTGGACCTGCATTTATAACTGGTCAGGATAAATAATAAAAAAACCCCAACAAAAACCAAAATAAAACAAGATCTCACCAACTGACTTGAAGATCAAAAAGCAGCATCTTTATCAGCTTATACAAATCACCTGGGAGCGAAATCTCAGAAATCACAGAAAATTGTGTAAAGGCACTTCTATTAAAAGGTATCTTTTTATTACAATGACCTCTAATAATCTCCTCCCAATCAAAGTGCACCTTCCTTCACTCTAGCATGCATATAGAGATTTACAATTACAGATTATGGTACATTGCATAGTACTAGTCATAGCCAGTGCCCACAGTGTCTGAAGACCTATCCCTGATAATACACTACCCTGTTCCACCAATAAAATTATCCATAAGTCACACTGATAAATGCAATCAGATTAACTTCAAAGTGATTACACTTAGAATATGTTTGACCTCAAAAATTTTCTGCATCTATTTCCAAGCTAAAAAACCTGCATGTATGAAAACATGCCTTTCTTTTTCCAGCTGTATGGGCAAACAAAAGATGTTTCATTTGTCTTTAAAACTTGCTAGTGAATCTCTGCAAGTATCCACTTAATCATAACAGTCTTAAATGTAATGTTGATCAAAGTAAAAAAGTCTTTGTTTTTTCCATTGAGAAGTATTAAAACAATTTTCTTGATTATCACATTGGAAACTCACAAGAGAACTTGCCCCTTCACCCATATAGTTTAAGTGCACAGAGAATTTTTTGCAAACTTTCATCTCCTAATAGGTTAGAAATTACAGGATTCTAAGCACTGAATATTTTTTTATTTTCTAAGAAGCAGAGTACTGTCTATCAAAACACGTAGAAATGTGCTTTATTTAAGAAGAAGAGTAACAGAAGACTCAAATTTCAAACAAGTCAGAAGCATGGACAGATGTGCTGTCTACTGTGAAGAAGACACATTCACAAAATTTGGCTCAGACCTTTATGTTTTGACAGGAAGAACGTGAGGTAGTGAACAGCTTTTTCCTCTGTGAAAGTCAAAACTAGAGAAAGGTTATTATTTCTAGTTCTTTTTTTGGAATGTGCTGACAGCTCCACACAAAACTTGCCCCACAAGGCTTCAGACATAACATGGTTGTTAGTGACTTCATCTGATGTGCAGCAAAAAATCCTTTAATCAGTCTACCTTATGATTGCAGAGCATGTAACTTCAACAATTTTAGATCAATATCTGAACCTTAAAAACACTCTCATGTGGAACCCCCCAAAACAATATGAAATTTAAAATTAATCTGAAAATGTCTGCTTTCATTTAGTTGCCTAATCCAAAGTCAACAAAATCTATTCTTCTGTTTATTTTCAAGAGATTTTAGGAAAAAGTCATATAAAACAAGCTTTTTCAGAAACTTTGTAATATGATGCATACCACTCTGAAAAGAAATCTGTATATTCAAAGCTACCTCTCCTCATAGTAGTTCACTAGAATAACCTGAATTAAAATGATTCAGTCATGTTATGCAAAACCACAGACTTTTTCTGGAAAATGCTGAATTATAAAGAGATAAATGGTTTCTAACACCACACAGATGGAGACATCCTTGGAAGTCAGCTAGCTGACAATCAAGGCAGGATCAGCCAACAGTGTTATTGCAGTCTTTTACTCCAATTAGAAGATTGGCTTTAGGTGGTGAAGATTTCACTATTTCTCTCAAAATCTAATTTGACTTAACTTCTTATTTATAGCGAAAAAGTAAGTGAAGGCACTTTCAAAAACATCATGTTTCTTTATTTGGACCTTACCAGAGTGCTCACTTCAAAATGGCATTGCATGCAGATACTGGTTATTTTCAGTTATCTTCAGTGAACAATAGAAGAGTCAGAAATTATGAGTTTACAGATTTTCCCACATTGACTCTTGTATCAGATAATAGAAGTTAATTACAGATTAAAAACTTGTTAGAGGTGTCTCACTTCCTCTCTCTGGCACGTATCAGGCTAAGAAATCTAGCTAGGAACTTTTTAGGAATATAAGGATGTTGGGTTATTATTACGTAACTGCCATATTATTATCACATAGCTGCCATATCATGCGTTTTTTCCTGTGCCTTCATAGTCTAATGCTGCCAAAGAACTGTTTCAAACTACATTCAGAGAAATTCAATGAAAAAACATTTCATCCAACTATGCACCAACCTAAAAAGCACTGGTTTTGATAGGAATGGTTACTGTTAATCCCGTGATTATAGTTTGCGTATCAGGTCCCATTCTTAAAAATTAAAGATGAGGTTTCCAAAAGTATGTAAAGCTTGTTACATAAAATCCCCAGATGCATTAAGGGCAGAAGTAAATAAGCTGTAGTGAAGACTCAGCAAGAATATGTCTACTTGCTTCGGGTTTATTTTTCTGAAACAATACAAAACTATCCAGCAATTACTTATAGGAAAGTGGACACTATTTATAATGATCATAAAAGCACGTGTGCAAAAATGGAGGCATCAGACCCATTCACAGCATAGGTTCATGAAGGGCAGGTCCTGCCTGACCAATGTGACTTCCTTTTACAATGAGCTGACCCAGCCGGCTGATGAGGAAAACGCTGTGGACATTGCCTGTTTGGACTTTGGCAAAGCATTTGACATTGTCATTGTTCTCATGGAGAAACTGGCTGCTCAGGACCTGGACAGGAGGATCCTCACTGGGTTGGAAACTGGCTGGATGGCAGAGCTCAAAGAGTGGTGGTAAACAGCGTCACATCTAGCTGGCAGATGGTCACTAGACACTGGCAGGTGCCCATCAAGGCTCAGTTTTAGGACCAGTGTGGTTTAATATTTTCAGTGATGATCTAGGTGAGGGCATTGGGTGCACTTTCAATAAATTTGCAGATGACACCAAGCTGGGTAAGAGTGTTGATCTGCTGAAGGATAAGAATGCTCTGCAGACAGATCTGGACAGGCTGAACTGATGCGCTGAGATCAATGAAATGAGGTTCAACAAAGCAAAGTGCCAGGTCCTGCACTTCAGCCGCAACAACCCCATGCCATGCCTGTGGAAGAGTGGCTGGAAAGCTACTCATGGGAAAGAACCTGGGGGTGCAAACTGAACATGAGCTAGCTTGTGCCCAAACAGCCAAGAAGGCCAACATCATCCTGGCCTTTATCAGCCATAGAGTAGCCAGCAGGGCCAGGGCAGTGATTATCCTTCTGTACTTGGCACTGGTGAGGTTGTACCTCAAATACTGTGTTCAGCTCTGGGCCCCTCACTACAAGAAAGACATCGAGGTGCTGGAGTGGGTCAGTTGAAGGGTAACAAAGCTGAGAAGGGTCTGGAGACCAAGTCTTATGAGCAGTGGCTGAGGGAACTGTGGTTGTTCACTCTGGAGAAGAAAAAGCTCAGAGGGGGCTTTCTCATTGTCTACAACTACCTGAAAGGAGGTTTTACTGAGCTGGGGGTCAGTCTCACCAGGGAAGGTTTAGACTAGATACTGGGAAAAATTTCTTCACAGAGAGGGTGCTCAGGCATTGGAACAGGCTGCCCAGGGAAGTGGTGGAATCACTGTCCTCAAAAAACATGTTGATGAGGCCCTCAGTGATATGATTTAGTGGTAGTCTTGGCAATCCTGAGTTAATGGTTAGGCTTGATGAACTTAAAGATATTTTCCAACCTGGTTGATTCCATGATTTGATGATTCTATGAAATATATTGGTCTTGTTAGATAGGTCCACTGAATAAGTCTTGACAGTCTAATCCAAATTCTCAAGAAGTTCCTATATAAATTACCTTCCAACCCAGAAAATTCAGAAGCTGTTAAACAGACTGAGATTTATCGTGGATTAAATATCTCCATCCTGCAGTCTCACAGCCCAGTTCAATAATCTACCAGCCGCATACGTTCTCTCCTCTATTTCCCTGCTCTTTGTTCTTTAATGCTCAGAGCTAGTTTACAAGTTCTCAGAGAAGATTTGTCCTTATTTTGTCCTTCCATGTCTCTAGTTTCCCAAATAGAAAGCAGCTGTAACACTTTTCATGCTCAGTTATGCATGACTAGGGATTATATAATTTTGTAAGTAAATAAAATTGGAATCTCTAGATCACTGACTGCTTGGGTAAGAAAAGTCACAGGATGAAGAGGCATGACACTTGCAGCAATTAGCCAATAAACGCTCTAGGTCAGCTGAAGAGAATAAAGAGGATTAGTATGTATTAATCGATAGATAAAATACTTCAACCTTAAATGGTGGTCTGTTAAACCATTCTAAATCAGCTGCATTAAAGAATAATGTATACTGCTTTTACTTCTCTTAATTAAAGGAATTCATTGGGCTGTAAAATCTGGATTCTTCTCAATTAGGGCTGTCTTTGGCAACAATCTCTTTCCCCCATTTTCTTAGATAAAGAGCAAGGTCATGACATAAGGGATCCATCTTAATTATGAAAACTGGACGTGTAAAATTGAGTACAGTGTGTAATGGGGTTGTTCAGGTTATGTCTTGCAATAAAGTAAAATGTTGAAAAGAAAAAAAAAAAAAAAAAAAAAAAAAAGATTTAATAGTAGTTGAAAATGTACCCATGCAAACCTCCTGGGATTAGGAAGCTTTTCTGCAAATCATTTTATGTGTCATATAAAAAAAAAGTACCTCAAAACCGGGCTGATTACTACTTTTTAGTTGCTGATAACTTGTATAAAGATTGCATTGTCCCTACAAAATATAAATCTGATTGTTGGCTGATGACAGTTACTATTTTAAAACGAGACACTGAATTGTCCCCTCGCCTAAATTTGTGCGGATAAATATTTTCCACTATTTTGCTATTGCCAAGACACAATTCTATTTTTTCTTTTTATGCTAAAAAAATACTGCAAAATAAATAAATAAATAAAAAAAAATCCAAACAAAACCAAACCAAAAACCCAATGTGAACTGTCAATGAATCTCTCAGTGCCATGGAACAACTGCTATGTAAGTCTTCATGCAATATAAGACATGTATTCTATCGTTAATATCTACCGTGTACATTGCACTTGAGTGGTTGATTGACCTCAGTTAATTGTATAAACACTCTTGGATTACTTTCTAATTAGCAGAAGAAACATATAAACTGTGTTTCGTTGGGCATGGGGGAGGGGTGTGTATTTCAAACCGCGTAACATCGGCCATTTCCGGCCAATTACTGAGGTGCCAGTCTCGATGGGGGAAGCCTGCAGCGCCTGATCGGGGGACGCTCGGCATCCCGGAGCTTCAACTCTGAGCAGCAACTGCCACCGAAGGAGCCTCAAGTCCTTGACAGGGCTCGCCCAGGAGGCGGCAGCTCCGCGGAAGTGAGGAGCTGACTCAGGGCGGCGCAAGGAGAAGCGGCGCCAGACCTGGCAGGGTAAAAACCTGGTCCAGGGAGCGCAAGCGACCAGGAGTGCGGGGTACAGGACAGGCTCGAGGGAGTCGGCGTGGCAGTGGGCAAACAGGACGGGCTCGAGGCAGTTTCCGCGGCCGTTCGCGTGGGCAGGGGAGCGGGATGGTGAGCACTCGGAGTATGACCCGGGCTCGGTCTGGGTGTGTTACTCTGTCTGCCCCGGCAGTGGTCAGTGCAGGCACCCAGACAGAGCCGACGAGAGGGGAGGATGCCGTGCCGAACTCGGGGTGTAGGGAGTGCCTGCACTGCACTGCTGAGGAGACGACGCACTATGGGCAGGGCTGCACTCGGTGCTCCGTGGTGGAGGTCCTCCTGCAGTAGGGGCTGAGCTGTGGGACGCTGTCAATGGGCTGAAAGGTGACAGGGAAGCTGAGAGGATGCTTGCTGCAGGACCAGACTGTGCAGGAGCCTCAAGCGTCCATCGTAGCCCATGCAGGAAAAAAGGAGGCTGCTAACCCATGAAGCTGGGAACTAGTAACA
>JANRGW010047603.1:0-16718 GCA_024733675.1 Psilopsiagon aymara
GAAGAGCTTCTGCCCAAGAGCTCATCTCAGTCTCCCCTCTGGCAGTTAAAGCCATTCCCCTGTCCTGTCCCTACATCGCTTGGCCAAAGCCCCCTCCAGCTTTTGTCACTTTTGAAACCGCTTTTTCATTTAATTTTTCCATTCTCCTGATGTTTCTGTTTCTAATGAGTCTGACACTTGAAGTGAACTTGATTTGCATTTGGATACGTTGTGATATTGATGCATCTCAAAATACTCACCCAGGCAACGAGCAGTTGATATTTGTCTGAAGCTTTAAGTTACTGTGTGCAGCATTAAAAAGGAAAAGGAAGGTTCATTGGTTTGGTTTTGGTAAGTCTGTAAGAAGATTGGTAAAGTGGACCTCCCACTAGTCATGAGCTGGGGTATGGTAGAAAAGAATTACACTTTGTAAAACATAAGGAAAAAAATGCTTATTTTTCAAACTCTTTGATTTAAAATTTACCTTATTTAACCGCAGTTTAAAACATAACAAATGTCATTTTGTTGTAATATAAATCCATATTAGCATAGGCTTCTTTGAGCATTCCCATTGTGTTCTCATGGGTGCTGCAGTTTGAAAACCAGGGCCTTAGTGACTGGAGGGGGGGGGGGGGTATTTTGTTAGCTCTCTGCTTTTGAAAAGTGAATCTTTTTCTTTACTTTCCCTGCTCAGCCACCACAAATCAGCCTTTTCATAGACTGTGTGATATTAATCTCCATGGGGTGGACACCTCTATGCAGGTGCTATAGCTCTCTCCCTCCTCCAGTTATTTCAGCTTTTAATCTCGCTTCCTTTGATTTATTTACTTATGTCGTGTGTAATGCGTCTGGCTTCTTGCCCTCGCTCTGCTTTCCCTCTTGTATACATTGGATGCGTTCTTGCTGTTTCATTGTTGTCTTCACCTCTTGCTTTTCTTCCTTGGGACATGCTTGTATGATATTGTGTTCTCTGGTGATGAATTTCCTGCCGTTTGCTTACTCTTGTTTAACTTTCTGTTGGATTATTACACAAATTGCTTTTGGTGTTTGCTTCAGTTGAAACATATGAATCAAAATAACAGGGCTTGGGATACAGGAAAGCATGGGCTGTGGTGTGGTGGTTCCTTCAGTTTGTTCAGTTTCCCTCATCGCATCATCTTTGTACTCCAGCCTGCACAGGCCGTTGGTACTCAGTCCTCCTGTCCCCTGCAATGGGCTGTTGGACCCTTATTTGCTCTGGGAATAGAAGATTTTGGTGGAGGAAAGGGCAAAAGGAGACTTAAAAAGACAATTCATGGACTTTGTCACTAAATAGCAAAATATACAGCATCTTTGGCAGAGCTGAGATGTTTATGCAAGTAATGATGTGTGCATTATGTTCAATGCAGTATAATCCCTGTGCTATAGAAAGTGAATGCCCACTGTGTTGCTGAGGATTGAAAAGGCATTTAAGGGTGGTATGGCGAGGCTGTAACACAGTAATTGCTCATGGAGGTTCTCTTGTTGTGTTCCTAAAGTGTTTGGTAGGGACAGTAGTCAGGAGGGATACCAGATTGGGGGGGCACGTGTCTGGTCAGGCTCTGATGCTCTTACTGTGGTTTGGTCACCTCCTGCATCAAAGCTTAATCATAGAAACATAGAATCCCAGACTGGTTCGGATTGGAAGGGACCTTAAAGCTCATCCAGTTCCAGTACCCTGCCATGGGCAGGAACACCTTCTGCTAGGGCAGATTGCTCCAAGACCTGTCACTGTTAGTAACCATTCTGATTTATGCTTTGAATAACTCAGATGAGCTTTAGCTGCCTTTAGAGGAGATAATGAAATAGCAGAGTACCTCTGTTCACATAACTGAAGTTTCTAAACCACTCATGTTGTGCCAGTGCAATGCTGAGCAGCACCAAATGCTCTAGTATCGATTGATTCCTCTTTACCTTAAGCTCAATACTGTCTTTGTTACTTGTACTGATGTGTGATCAAGTTTTTCTTTAGGAAACTGCCAGCTACAAAACAGGCAGAAATAACTTTTAAAGGCCTTGAAAGGTGGTTGTTGTCAACTCAACCGTTCTGGAGTATGGATTAAAATATGTGATGTTCTGATGTTTTCCATCAAGAAACTCTTCAGGTTTCCTTGTGACCCTTCATGCTCTGGTGCAAGGAGCGTCCCAGGGCAGGTTGCAGTGATTGAGCATCATCCAGCTTGCGGTCTGAAGGCCTGGGAAACACGCAGTACCATTCATTTGAGGGATGTCAGTTAAAGACTGACAGGGTAGTTGGTTAGTTACCTGTTCATTAAATATATATATATACAGAATGTAATAGATAGATATTAAATTGCATCCTAGGAGACCATTTCAGATCATTTTTCCACAACGTCAGCACACTGCCCCAGTTCATTACTGGAGCAGCTCCAGTGCCTAAAGGGGCTGCAAGAAAGCTGGCGAGGGGATTTGGACAAAGACCTGTAGGGACAGGACAAGAGGACACTTTAACCTGCCAGAAGGGAGACTGAGATGAGCTCTTGGGCAGAAGCTCTTCCCTGTGAGGGTGCTGAGGCACTGGCAGAGGGTGCCCAGAGAAGCTGTGGCTGCCCCATCCCTGCAGTGTTCAAGGCCAGGTTGGACACATGGGTTGGAGCACTCTGCTCTATGGAAGGTGTCCCTGCCCGGGGCAGGGTCAGAATTGGATGAACTTAAAGGTGCCTTCAACCCAGACTGGGCCTGGATTCTATGAACGATTCTGTACCCTTCAACACAGCTGAGCACAAGCACTGCCCTTGTGCCCTTAACGTGAAATCCGCCGTGCATCAGGTGTGCTGAGGGAGCTGTCGCTAACGTCAACAAGTGGCAGCAGAGCCCTCCAGGAAAGG
The DNA here is from genome assembly GCA_024733675.1 of Psilopsiagon aymara. Taxonomy (NCBI): domain Eukaryota; kingdom Metazoa; phylum Chordata; class Aves; order Psittaciformes; family Psittacidae; genus Psilopsiagon; species Psilopsiagon aymara. Next base: position 2,847 of record JANRGW010047603.1, read on the forward strand.
ACATTTTATGAGGCTATTTTTACTTCATTATTATGCTGCCCAGGCCCCGCTTGCAAAGGGGGAAGAATCCCCACCAAACCAGTTAGTCCCTGATCTGTCAGCCAAAACCCATATGGTCGAGGCTCCAATTGAGCCATGGTTGATCACACTCCCCTCTAATGTGCAGCTGCTTGCTTTCGGCTAGATAAATGTGTTTAAATAATGCATCCTACCTAATGCTGTCAATTTGCTTTTAATGTTTCCTTTGACAACTGAATGTTTCCATTACGCCCAATAAACATCTCGGAGACTGACCCGGTCCGGCTTTAAATGCACATTAAGGTACATTTCCTTCAGTTCACCTTCCGAAGGAAACAGTGCCGCTGTTCATTATTTGCAGCACTTACTACGAGAGACTCATTTTGAGGAGGTAATTTTTTTTCCCCTTAGAACTTCATAAAAATGTTTTAGTTCCTGAGCACAAAGGCGCAGTGAATAACCATTGCAGCGGAGTGCTGCGAGCTTTGGTGTCAGAGCTGCTCTGCTTCAGAAGGGCACGCGAGTCTGTCAATGGCACATTCTTCTCCTCCGTGGTAATAGGAAGAGGCTGCGTGGCATTGTGTTCTATTGTAGGAAGGTTTTGAAGCTGAACTTACTACATACCTGGAGCACAGAAAGGAAAAGGGTAACCATGTCAACCATTGTCCAGCTAGGAACCAATACTTTGCATTACTATCATTCAGCATACCTTGCCTTTCTATGTAGCTTGTTTATATCACAGAGGTGAAGGCTCTGAGGCACTTCCTCAGAGCAGTGAGCACTGTGTCAAGGGAGTGAATAGCTGATTATAATCACTGCATATACTGATCTGTCTGCTTTCGTGATTTGATGCAAGCCCATGTACTTTATTCCAGGGTAAATAATAAGGAAGGGAACAATTACTGGGAAACTAATGGATACTTAAATAACCTTCCCCTGGTTTTGTTTATGTGAGTGGGAGAACACCCAGGGCAAAGAAAAAGACTTGTATTTAGTATTTAAAGTGAGGTGGCACGCAGAGGACTCTTTTTCCCAAGGCCCCCATTGTTTGTGTCCCTTCTGTTAAGTGTTGGGATTATTAGCGGATTATAGCAGATGCTGTAAGTGTTGCTGTGATCACTGCCCTGCTCTGCTGGGCACTGTGTGTGGTCATACTTAGGGAAGAGCTGATCACCCGAAGAACGCTTAGAGCACCTCATAGGGAAGTCCTTTTGGCTTGATAAAGGAGAAACCAGTCGAATTGGATGGAGGTGAAATAAAAGGGGGTATAGACAGTATCGTAGTTTCATTTTCCTGAGTTGGAAGGTCATCTCTAATTCATAGAATCATAGAATCATTGAGTGGTTTGGGTTTTAAGGGACCTTAACATGCTTCAGGTAACATCTGAGGGCAGTCTTAGAGATCAGAGACTGACTCCTTTTGAGATGAAGCTAAACTGGATCTGCTCTGAGAGTTTATAGCATCAGACTGGAGCTGGTTTGATGTAAATTATAGAATGATTTGAGCAGGAGAGGACCTTAAATCCTCTAAATCCTCCCAAATGTGTTTGTTGTGAATGCTGTGTACTCAACACCAACTCTTGCTCTCAGCAGGTTTGCTCATACTGGGCTGTATAGCTTACAGATACATACACAGTCACAGCGGCCACATGATGAGGGAAGTCATTTAGGGATAAAAGATCTGTATTCATGTGTTTAGCTTGTGGAAAAATCTGTCCCTCAATCTGTGCATCACTTTCGAGATCTCTTTCTTGTTTGCTGTTTGCTTTTCTCCCACCCTTCATCTGTCTTGCCTGTCTGGAGTACAAGCTCTTGAGGGCCAGGGCTCTTACCCAGTGCATGAGCGTTGGTTGCCACACTGTGGTTGCAGGTCTTGTTGAGGCCTCCAGGCACTGCATGTAAGGAGCAGATTTAGGATGATGAGAGAATTGGTTATCTCTTCAGATTTCTTCTCCTGGACTGTTTCACCATTGTATAGTGAAAGATCAGGTTATGATACCACCTGCATCTTACCTTGGGTACTTGTTCCAGGTGTTTGCAACTGCTACAGACCCATCAGAGGGGAAGACCCTATGCAGAAGGTTGTTAACAGTTGCAAGCCGCATGTTCCACCACATCTGTAATGCACCATAGTGGTGCTACACTCCGAAAAAGTTGAATTCTTTGTCTCTTTGTTCCTCTGGACCCACTGGCATTACCTTTCCCAGCAGAACAAGTGTAACTATCCAAGAAGCTGGAAAGCTTTTGGCTTACGCTTGGCTGGTCGAGTGCTGAAGCATGCTCTCTTGATGCGAGCTGCAGGTATTCCTGGCAGCCACTCCTTTGCTTCCAAAGCCCAGTGCACAGGGCAGATCTTATTTTCCAGCAGGATTCTTTGAACCTGGTTCTTTTCATTTACACTTCAACGCGACTGCTGTGCACAGAAACGGTCCGAGTGGGCAACAGCTACTTCTGCTTATTAATGTTCATTGCATCAGAATAGGAATGAGACTGCTCTGGCTTGCCTGAAACGCTGGTGTGTACTAGGGAGCAGGCTCCGAAGTCCATGTCCTCTGCAGCCCTCTCCTGGCTCGATTCAATAGTGCTCGGCTGCCCGGGGAAGGAGCTGGATTTCTCTTTGCTTCTTGTTTTCCAGAGCCAGTCTCAGGCTGCCGCTCAGATTTACACATCCCAATCTGTTTGCCGGTAATTACAGCTCTGGCTCTTCCAGCTGACAGCTGTTTCCAAGGGGACAGGGGTGATCTTGACACAGAGCAGTCCCAGAGCTCTTCCATCCTGGACCCGGGGCTGAGCAGCTCTGTTGGTGCTTAGAAATGGGACAGAATGAGGAAGACGTGCTGATTCCCATCTCCGCAGAGCAAACGCAGCTTGGAGCATCTGGCCTTTCTACTTGTGAGCCATTTGACCGTGTAGTTTCTGTTGCCAGTTCTCAGCAGGTTGACCACTAAACCCTATTTTCTGGTGTGTCAGTGTTTTTCCCAGGTAGTTGCCACACTCTCCTTACACGTTTGACAGTGGCTGCTCGAGGATTTAGCGTGTGGTTTGAGAGGTGTTGGCTGGTTTTCTGCTGTCGTGCTTTAAAAGCAGCTACTTTTGCTCAGTAATTATTGCCATTGTTTTTGCTTTCATGAAGTAATTGAATTGATCTGATGGGCTTTGTGGCAGCAAAGATTGCTAAGCCAAGAAGATTTTCTAACCCATCTTCCTTCCAGTTTTCTCAGGAATTTTGAGTATGTCTTTGCTGATTATTTCCCTGCATATTATAAAACTCGCCCAGAGGAATGAAAAAGTCATTTGTTTTGTGTACAGCATTAAAAAATAATGTCATCATTGTGCAGTGCCCCTGCCTGCAATGCTGGACAGTCTTGCATTGATTCTCTACTTGCTTCTCTCTGCTCTACAGTGATTCTGTAGGTGGCTGAAGCATGACCCCAAGTTTGCTATTCATTCTCTAGCACTGTTCTCTCCGAGTCCCTGCCCTGCTCTCTCCCCTTTGCCATCCCAGGAACCTGTTCAGGCGATGCTGCTGTTGCATCCCTCCTTTGAATGTCACAGATGAGCAGTGGCAGCGTGTGCTTGCCCTGTCACAGCAAGGTGAGGCTTTAGGAATACTGTGAGTTGTAATTCACAGCCAAGGGTCTCGAGGCTTTCTCTGAGTTTAATTAAAGTGTTTATATTGCTCTGCAGTGTCTTGTTTTGACACAGACAAGTGGGAGGGAGCTATGTAGCCATACCTACTAGTAATATATTTATAGCTAGGCAGGCTGGGAGCCTCTGGGGTTCAGGTAGAGAGATTTTCCTCAGAGCTGATGCGCTGAACGTAGTCTCCCATCACAGTGTGTTCAGTGACAGAGGAGCTGGGAAAAGAGCTGTTTGTTGCCCATCACGCCTAAGCCACGCTGTCTCCCATTCCAGCCACTCCACCCTGTCTTCTGACTTAAAGCTGCTGCCTTCAAGGAGCCCTGACACCAGCCTTGGCACCTGGCAGCGTATCAGCCACAACTGGGCACCCTCCTGCTTACTCACCATCCTCATCCCTTGATCATCGGTTCCCTCGAGCTCAGCCCTATTCTACCTTAACTTATGGTGCTGCAGGAGGCAGAGGCTCGTGCTCACCCTCTCAGGGAAGATGGTGGTTATGTAAATCCTCACCCCAACGTGAGTCATCTCTCTGCACCTTTTGGAAACGGGGGGGGGGTTGCAGTTTCTTCTTGGTGTAGGCGCGCGGCTCCATCAGCGTTAATGGAAGTGACATCCGCACATCAGGAGCCGTCCCTTCTGCTCCTGGGTTAATGCTCTCGCCACTGTGTTTGTGCCACCTCTGTGTCAGCGCACACTGATTCCTCTGCTAGGAGACAGGGGAGGCAATTAAAATCTTGTGATTTCTCATGAATAGAACCCTGCTGACACGTTCGGTGCAATAGGAGCTCCCTCCCGTGTCCAGGAGGGTCTGTGGTGCCAGCAGTTCCTTTCATCTCTCCCATGGGAGTGAATTTATCTTGCTGTTTTCTCAGGAGAAACGAGTAATTCCCAGAACTTGTGCTCAGTTTACAGTTGCGGGGCTTTGCTGCCTCCTCTTCTTTTAATTTATGTCGTTCCAGATCAACAGCTCTGGATGTTGATGGCCTGATGTAACCATCTGATGCCCAGATCAGGTGAAACAGTAGCGTGAGCATCTTATTTCTTCGTGGGTTCTTCTCTTTGGCACCCAGTTTGTGTAAAGAAGGACCCCTTCAAATTGCCTTGAGCTGACTGAAAAATAAATCAAATTATCTGCCCTCTTCAGTCAATGCCATAATGTTGAGCACTGAATTTTTAATGATGACAGAGGCAGAGGACTCTGTCATGTTACAGCTTGTTGGGGATGCAGGGGCTGGATACTACCTGCATATTTAAATTGCCATGTTAAAGGGAATTAGTGCCAATTATAAACGTGGCTCTAAGCATTTTGTCACTCAAACAGTGGGTTGAGACTGGCCTCTGACTCCAGCCAAAACCTTCTGGGTGCAGTTGAACTGGATAACAGAGGAGGAAAAGCTTCCATTTCTTTTACCAGTCTGATAAGACACCCCGGGTCCCTTTCTCCTCGCAGTGGTGTGGGTTTTAAACAGAAGCCATCACGTTGCCTTGTTTATCCCTACACATGTCTTAAGGACAACGTATTGTGCAATTTGAGTCACATTTCTCCAGCTTTAGGCAGTACATTTTTGGTCTCTTGATGTACAGAATCCATGCACAACTTTAAATAGTATTTAAAAACCTTTAAAGAAGCCCTCTAGTTCTTTTGCACGCTATAAACTTTAGGCAGATCTAATGAAAAGGCAGTGGTTTAGTGCGAGGCAAAGACTTATTTCACTCATTCTCCAGTGCCTTCATTTGTCACTGTGGCAGCAACATTATCAGATGATCATATTAAATATGTACTTATTTATTGTAGTGGCTGGAGCAGGTTGCCATCTTCATGATTACAGCTCTACCTTCTCCCTTATTGTCATCCTTCCTTTTCCCAAGTACTGCGCTGGACCTGGGGACTGGGAGGGTGCTTCAGACTCTTAAATACATCACAGGTCCAGCTCTGTAGCACTTGGGGCCTGAAATGCCTGCAATTCAGAAAGCTGACTGAAGCTGGGAGTGTTGGAGGTCAGGAGAGTGCCCTGTGGGAGTTATTACTGGATTGTTGATCTGTGCTCCGCTCTTTCTTCTTGATCTCTTGAAGACTTGACTACATGGACCTTTGCCTTGTCCTGAGAGGTTAAGTACAACTGATCCACCCTTTGCAGCTCTTAATGCAATTCACAGGGAGCAGAAATTCCTGGGGAGAATAGAGCTTTTAAAAGTGGCTAAATGCAAGCTGAGTTGCCTTAAAATAGACTGTATGTTTCGAAGGTGCGTCTGTTTAGGCATCCAAAGGGATTCTTTTGCATCTAGGTAGGTAACTACTGCAGTGTACCGCATCACTTTTGAAGAACTAATCTGTTCCTATGCAATGTGAAGCTGGTTTTGAACCACCAGGCTTCTCTGAATATTGAATTCTATAGGAAATTATCCTAATAGCACTGGAAGCAATATTAATGGCTTTCCAATTAGATATGTGGATAGTTTGTTTATTTTATCGGCCTTCCAAGGCGGAAAATCGAAGATTACCGTGGATCTCACTGGAAGTCTTCCATCAGTGGGGCCTTTTTGTCAGGAGCCAGATACTCCATCAGAACCACATAAAGCGATTTACAGGAAATATTTTGCCCAAGGAACAGTAACAAGGCTTACGAAACTTCTCTTCTTTCTCGGTTTCCTTTAGAGAAACCTTTTCATTTCCTGATTGAAAGATCAAATCGGCCCATAGAGGGAGCAGAGGAGCGTGCATGATTCTTCTCCGGATCTCTGGAAAAACACTCTTGGTTAAACAGCCCATGGAGAGGTTCCTCTTTAAAGGGAAAGGTATTTGTGTGACGGGGTAGAAGGATTAGGAAGTTATCTTTAGCGATGGACAGGAAAGTTTAAAATGCACTTCATAGTGTCAGTGGAAGTGACAGGGTGATGTTGTATCAGGGTTTAAACCATGAAATGCTCTCTGCAAGGATGAATAAATCATCAATTCCTGTCTTTATAGAGTAGCCTGTATAGCTTATGGATGGTTTAAAAAGTTGGGGAATATTTTCCTGCCACATCAGAAATTAATAGATACACTCTTTATATGAAATCAGTCAATTTTGTAGAGTATTATGTAGCCCCATCTATCCATAAATTGCCTATTAACATGATGTAATTTATTGGATTAATATGCTTATAATCATATCTAACACACTGATGTTTGTTTAATTCCTCTAGTTATTAATTATCAGTTAACTTTTTGTGACTATAAATAGACCTTTAATAGGACGTGCGGGAGGAACTGATGGCTGTGTTGCTGTCTGCCCTCTGTCTCCTGTCTGCTGCTTCTCCTCATCTGTCAGCCTAACACCTCTGCTCTGCCAGGCTGTGTCAGTTGTGGGATCCCATTTCTCCAGCTAGAAATACAAGAATTGAGGAAGGTTAATGACCCATCTGTCAATCATTTGCAGTAGTTAGGCTCCAGATTTACACTGATACCCGCTTTTTTTACTAGGACAAGGTGTGAGATCTGTCAACCACAACCTCTTATCTCCAGCTTAATGTTTGATAAAGAATCGTAGAGCCATCGACTTACTACGAATTCTGTCTTTGCTCTCAGTATCAGAAAGAAAAGGCTTCCATTCCATGTGTCGAAACTGTCCTGTGGCCAACCCCTACATCCTTCAGAAGACTTCAGGCTTGGTTCTAAAGACCTTGATGTGATGCTCTGATCTGGTCAGGAGAACAGTCTTTGCCCTGGCCTCTCACTGCTTGTTTTGGGTAGGAAGCTGCAGGGTGCTAAGTGCTCTCTCTGGTTTGGTCAGAAGCATATTCAGCAGTGTCTGGCAGGACTCTGCATTAGCCACAGTTCCAGCCTGACTGGTAGAGTCCAAGTCTAAGTGGATGTAGGATGCTTGTAAGACCAGTTTGTAGGACTATTATGATGGATGTAAGTGTAAGATAAGGAAAAAGACTTCAGAGAAGTGAATCAGCAGAGGTAATGTGCTTTAACTAGAAGACAAGCTTACTTTGTACAGCACTGTCACTTTAGAACAAACATTTGCATGTGTGTGTACAAGTGTGCAAGAACTAGGAGCTATCCCTGTGGAATACCAACCCTCTGTGGATGCTTAGGAATATGTCCTCCATTTCTTGGAGAAGAGAAGGCTCTAGGGAGACATTATGATGGTCTTCCTATATGTAAAGGGGATGGCTTGGAGCAAGCTGCTCTAGTGGAAGATGTCCCTGCCCATGGCAGGGGGTTGGAGCTGGATGAGCTTTAAGGTCCCATCCAACCCAAACCAGTCTGTGATAAGGAGCTGGGATTTCCTGTCGTGTCACGAAGGATTTTGGTGCCCTGGGCTCGGTACCATGCAGTGTGGGACCTTCACCTACAGACTAAAGATTCCTTCTCATTTCTCTCCTCACCATGGGGGAGCTGCTTAGACCATTAATCTGAGTTGGTAGGAAATAGCTGGAGGAGGCAAAGAAGTGGTTTCTGTCTGGAGTGGGAAGGAAATTGAACGTGAAATTGCAGGAGATTGATTGTGGGAATTGCACCTACAATTCAAGCTACAAAAAGACTCTTGCTCAATGCCTCATGCCTTATGTAGGCACACCAACCTCAGGCAAATCCCAGCAGATCTGTAGCTCTTAGAGAACCTGAGCTAATTAAAGCTTCTGAAGACCTTCACATGAGAAACAAGCATGAGATGTCTCACAGACAACCTCAGTAAAAGCATACCAAACCCTCTTAAACCACCTCTGAACTGAGCCCCCAGACAGCTGAGTTCTGAACTGTAATAAATGGGGCTTGGATTCCTTTGTCAATATGAGAATTGCCTTAGGAAATGGGTTTAGGAGCAAGAGGCCTGTTTTAAAAACCCGCCAGCCCCTTTTGTGTTTGCTCCAATTGGAAACAGAGGCAAACGGGTACCCATTCATATTCCAGAACTACCTTCAGGGTCCTTTCTAGTGGTCTAATAGGAAGTGTATGGTTGGGCCTTCTCCTGAATAGGAATATTTTTCTGAGCTGACTCCAAAGAGATGTTCCAGAGTTGTGAACTGTGATTTTTCAGCAGTGTGAAATCCACTGACATAGTTTAAGCCAGCTCTATCTGCTAATGTGCTCGATCCATGCACCTCGAACGTGAAGCTGTGCTTGGCTAATCGTAAAGCTGGGATAGTTTATCTTGCTTATTTTTACTCTGAATTATGATAGGCTTTAAAATGAACTCTGAATTTGATTTATCAACAGCTATGATGCTAATTCAGCAATGAAACCATGGTGTTCTGAGGCTAAATATTAGCACTAATGAGAAAAGATAGCTTCTGTGTTTTGTAACTCTTGAGTTTCCACTATGTATGAACGGCTTCTAAAGTTGTGATTTCATCATTTAATCATTAACTTGGCAAACACTTACACAGAAATCAGTTTTCCTGGATTATAAAGTACCAGCAAACATGGAAGCAGATCATGTTCAACTGCCTGAGATTATTCATGCTTCAGTTTTGGTTTTCAGAAGGAGAAGGTGTCTCCTGCAGGACAGGAGTGGTTGCCGTGTTGCATTGTCCACCAGGATGAATGGAGCATGTCTTCAGGTTTAAAAACAGAGTGCTCCTTCTCTTTGAAAACAAAAGCGACAGAATGGAAGACCTATGAAGTGCAGTGTCTAAACAGTGACTGTATAAAGCCAAAGTGCCCAGACTGAGAGGACAGAAAGTCTGGTTCTCGGAACATCCATCACTTCTATTGCCAGGCTCCGGGCTTTAGGTTCTTGCCAAAGCAGTCACTTGTTTGAGGATCCTGTGACAGTTTATGCCCTAAAACCATTCTCCTTTCAGGGAAGAAACTAAAGCACACTCCATCCCACCACATCCATACCTGCAGCAGCCGTGCTGGGATTGTCAGTCCTGCCTTACATTACATTTCTCTCCCTTTGTTGATGGTTCTGGTAGTGAGTCACTGAGACCATTCGTGTTTCTCAAGACAGAACTTCCTTCTCTGCAGGGTGACAAATGGTGGGAGATCCTTCCTCCAAATGGAGCATAAAGAAAATAGCAGCAGTATTTCCAACGTGAAACAGATCTGTTTGGAAAACCTGTGTTTCCGAAAGGTGATTTAGCAGTTTACCAGGAAGTTATTCCAACTGAGCCTGCTGGTGATCAGATCTTGCAAGAGATTGAGTGAGGCAGAAAGTTCATCTCTCTCTGATCCTCAGCTGGTCTTCACTACATTGATCTGTTGTGAGCACAGAAGGAAGTCCTGAAGCAGGAGTTGCAGTGGGAAGAACTTGGCATTCTGGTAAAGTCTCTTGGCATTACTTGATAGAGAAGTGTCTCACCTTAGGGTTCATATCAGGGCTGAATTTCAGGTTGTGATTTCATCATTTAATGTTAGGAATCAGTGAAGGAATTGTGAGTGTATGAGGGTGTTTAACATCCTATTGAGAGGTGTAGAGAATAGTGTTTTAAATAAGGTCACCTGATGCTCACTTAGGCCCCAGTCCAATTGTCTTTAGAGCTCACTGTTTCAGTTCCTGTATGGTGAAGCTGCATCTTTACTGATGTGTATTCCAACTTCCAGAATAAGGATTTTTGTCATCGTTTTGCTGAAACTCCAGGTTTTAGTGCTGCAGCTGTGAGAAGCAGGACTCCAGGATGAATCCTGAGCACTGACATCCTATATAGAACTTTCTATTCTATCAGAACTTGGTAGAGTAAGTCAGTAAGTTCACCTGCCAAGACAGAGCTTGGAGGAACCTGCTCAGGGGGTTGGAACTGGGTGAGCTTTAGGGTCCCTTCCCCAAACCAGTCTGTGATACGAAAGAAAGAGTTTGATGTCTGTTCTGTGTCCATGTAAGCAGCTCTTCATCCTCATTTGCAATTGAACTTAGTCCGAATCTAAACTAAAAGAGAGTTGTAGCGCAAGCGGCAGCGTGGAGGAGGCTGAAGGATCCCCCTTGTGCTCCTGGCTCTGCCTTTCATTTTGCTGGCAGGTAATTTTCAGCCTTACTTCCATTTCCCAGCTAGTGAAAACCGTGTCCTCCGTGGCAAAGGCCTTGAGATTGAGGTGACACAATCCCAGAGGCTGCATTTATTTGCTGAGGTATTTAGTGACCTGCCTGGGGTTTTTTCACTCTACTCTGCTTTGTTGTCTCTTGGAGACCATAGGAGCTGAAAGATCCCGGCTTAGGTTACAGCCGTGTTGGTTTAGTCCCTGCACAAACAGCCCTTGCCTCAAACAGCTCGAGTCTCCAAGGGCAAGCAGGGACAGGACTTAATCTTCTCATTTTCCAGCTCATAAAATGGCTTCTCCAAGGTCACATCTCAGTATCTCAGGTATTAGTTCCATAGCTATAATGAAACACGAAGTTACTTCAGAACCTGGCGTAAAAATACATATAAAATTAACTTTCAGTATCTTAGATATTCTTAAATATGTTTTGTTGATCTCTGAATCAGAAGAAATCCAATAATTCCAGCTTTGTTTAATGAGCAGTGGCATCAGTACTTGCCACCCTTGCACCAGTCTGAGTGGTGGCACAGATGTGCCCACATCTGCTGCAGTAGTCTGCATCTGCAGTCAGAGCTGTGCCCTCAAAGAGCTTTTTTGGGTTTAGGTTTGATGTGGGGTCCCTTCGCTGTACATGACAATGATCCCTCGTGTCTTTCTGAAAGCCACAGAGTCCCAGACTGGTTTGGGTTGGAAGGGACCTTAAAGCTCACCCAGTTCCAGTCTTGTTTCAGGGAAGGAAAGGACACTCCATGTTATGGGACAGTCCTCTGGGACGCTTTCACTGCCATCAGGAAGGTTCTGTTTTGTTGTGTGTTTTCTGTGGTTGTTACCTTGACTCTGGAGCCAATGCAAGAGCTGACCTGGGGGGTGGAGGTGGCATTTCTTAGCGCAGTTTTACTGGAGGTCCTTTAAGGATTATGGGTCTTACAGTCATTTGACATGATCAGGGTGACATGGTCTAGTGTGAAGTGTCCCTGCCTATGGAAGGGGGTTGGAACTGAATGCTCCTAAGGTCCTTTCCGTCCCAGACCGTTCTGTGATTCTGTGCTTATTGTTTTACTTCCCTTAGTGGGATCCAGCACTGAAGAGAGGAAGAGTCGTACAAGGGCCAGGCCTGTAAACAGGGAGCAACAAATCCACTGCTGGCCTTCATTATCCTGGAAATGCTCTCTACACATGAACATGCAGCTTTTGAATTCCCTCATTGCCCAATACATCTGTGTTATGTTTTATACCTTCCCTCCACCCACAGGGCACAGAGACCCTTCCTGATATGATTTCAGGCATACACAAACCTGATGGTGAAGTGAAAACAAGTGACAGATTCTATAACACTGCAGAGAAACAGCTGGGGAGGAATGTGTTCATCTGCTGTTACAGGGATGCTGTTGAGATCCTGATCCTTCTGACTCCTGTTTGGAGAAGGAGAGAAAACAAGTGAACAGTGCTGCACCCAGGTTAATGTCCTGTGGATTATTGCTGTAAAGCTGGGACCTCAATCTCTCAGCTCTCCAGAACACAAATGGCCCTTGGCTTTTGTAGAAGCATAAAGAGCTGCCTTAAAGGCTGAGGACAAATCCAGGCCCCAATAGGCATTGGTGTAGATATCACTGTATCCAGAGGGAATTACAGTTTCTTACTGTGGCTGAATATGATCCACAAGTGAACACAGTTGTCCCATCAAGTTCTGCCCAGCAGCTTGTCTTCTGCATTCTTGCCTTTCAGCTGTCACATAAAAGATGTGCAGCTGAATTCCATCCAGTGGAAGGGTTTTGGAGGCTCTCCAGCGTTCTGCAGAGAAGCAGAGGAGGAACTGAGCTACTCAGAGAATCCAAATGCAGGAGGATCTCTAACCCTGCAAAACTTACTATTGGCCTTAATGCCTTTGCTTTGGCATACCTGTTTGAGCAGAGCATGCCTATTCTCTGTCCTGCTCATGTGAGATCCTTCTTGCAGCGCTGTGTGCAGTTCTGGTGTCCCCAGTATAAGGACATGGGGCTGCTGGAGCAAGTCCAGAGGAGGCCACGAGGATGCTCAGGGGCCGGAGCAGCTCCGTATGGAGCCCGGCTGAGAGCATTGGGGTGTTGAGCCTGGAGAGGAGAAGCTGCGTGGAGACCTCAGAGCAGCTTCAGTGTCTGAAGGGGGCTGCGAGGATGCTGGGGAGGGACTTTCATCAGGGACTGCAGCGACAGGACAAAGGGTGATGGGTTTGAACTGAAACAGGGGAGATTCAGATTGGAGATAAGGAAGAAGTTCTTTACAGTGAGGCGCTGGCACAGGGTGCCCAGAGAAGCTGTGGCTGCCCCATCCCTGGCAGTGTTCAAGGTCAGAACCTTCAGTGAGCTGCCCATGGCAGCAGGTTGGAACTGGATTATCTTAAGGTCCTTTTCAACCCAAACCAGTCTGTGATTCCATGCCCTGCAATGGAAACTTGTGATAAATTAGCTCTGTAGTCTTCTCTTAAAGTTGGGCATGGAAAATAAAAAGGCATTTGTTAGAAGATTGAATTATGTGTAGGATATCTGCAGCTCTAATGAGCTTAGGTTTTCTGTGTTACAATAAACTCTTGCCTGCATCTCCTGCAGTGTGTGTTTTTTCCCTAGGAGCATATTTCTTGCTATTTGATCAGCTCCTCTCTTGCAGATGATAAAATTATCTGCAAAGATTTGTAGCTGATGCTGGGCCATAAATAATATTTAGCTGCAGGATTAACATTTGCAGGCATAGATCATTTATGGGAAAAGAAGAAGGTTGGGGGGGAGGCTGCAGTTTCTGCGTCTTTACATGAAGCAGAGAGATGGGATTCAGGATAGAGCTCAGCTACGTGACCGTTTCCCAAGGTGTGCGTCTGCCCAGCGCTGTTGAGCTGCTTTGATAGTGTTTATCTGGGGGAGGTTGTAAGATAAAGAACTGAGGAAATGGTGACCTGGGGCAGGCAGCTCTGTGATAGAGAGACAAACACGTGTTCAGCTGAAAGCTCCGTGTGCTGGCAGCTGGGTTCTGCAGTGCTGTGACATGCTCAGGCTGGGCTGAGCTCTGGAAATGCTCAGCCCCTTTCAAGGCACTGGAGGAAGGGCAGTTTGTAACAGGTTTGTGTTACAAGGACAAAGGGTAAAGGAGATGATGGGGTTAAACTTGAGCAGAGGAAGTTCAGGTTCGATAGAAGGAGGAAGTTCTTCCCTGTGAGGGTGCTGAGGCGCTGGCACAGGGTGCCCAGAGAAGCTGTGGCTGCCCTATCCCTGGCAG
>JANRGW010047604.1:0-11785 GCA_024733675.1 Psilopsiagon aymara
AGAGAAAACAAATTTAAGGAATAATAAGAATCAATAGAAGAGAAAATAAATCCTGAAAAATCTATTAGTGGAAAGAGTGGAGAAGGCAAATAGGTGTACATAAGGCATAAGACATTAAAATGGATAGCACATGGTGGAAAAGGGATATAACAGCCTACATATTTTGCATTTAGGGCACTAAGTTAGAAGACGAATGGTGTTTGGAGAGATTTATAAGCAAAAATCTTAGCTTCCCTCCGTTTTTTAGAAGATGTTGTTTCTTAAATCCAGGTAATTCTTTTTAAAGTGTTACCAGATCAATCTGAAACATTCTGAGAAGCCATTACAATAACTAAACAAAGTTGACAGCATGCGTCTTAAACCTTTCTGGAACATCAAAATTGCTTGTATGTTTGTAAACCAAGAACATATTGGCAATGGCTTTTTTTTTTTAATCAAACATATCTTTGCAATTTCTGTGCCATAGCACACCACAGCTGATTATATCGTATTACAGTATGTGTTGATGTAACCATAGAATCATTAAATTAATTCTTAGAATTTGTAGGGCACATGGATTCTCCAGACTGTTCAAACATTTTTTCTAAAAGTGCAACATTCTTTTTAAAAATAATTTATTTTTAAAGAAAATTCAGAGTTTCTATAGAATATTTAGACGCTAAAGTAGTTGTGCATATATAGTATGGCCTAATGTACTTATTTCATGTTTACATTTCTTATTTGCTGCTAATCAATCTGAATTAAGTCCAATCTACTGTGTCTGCTATGCCGATGCCTGACATAGGTCAATTCAGTACATACTTAGGTACTGCTCTAAAAGTTAATCTGGAAGATATAAGCAGTAATTAACCAGGGAGCCAAGAGTCAAAACTCCTCAGAAATACAATGGTAAGTGATAAATTGGATTGTTTCATTATAAACATGCATATAGGCTATTTATGATTTCAGTAAATCGTTCAACAGTATCTACATCAGGTGGAATTATAATTCGCATTTTAAGGAAGGGTTTTGTCCTATAATTTGCCTTTATTGAGCAGATAATGGAATGATCAGGTGACATGAATGAAGATGGAATACTCAGCTGTTAAGACAAAGTCTTTCATCTTACTTTGCAATGACAATTTTTAAATGCCAGCATTTAAAATGTATTGAACAGTTTTACTAGCCCATAGCAGTACAATTTTTGTGAGGAATATAAGGACAAGTATTTAGGTACTTGTTAGGTAATACGCGTAACCTTACAGGGTGTCGAGCAAGGTAACCACCAGAAGTTGGGAAATGGAAATATGGGATAGCTTTCTAGAACATGATTGGTTTTGGTGGGATGAGCAGAAGAGCTGCCACAAGAGTTTTGAAGTAATTTCTCAACTCTTTGTGTGATCATGGCAAGTATTTCAAGCCCAAAAATTGCACTGCATCTAATAATAATTGCTTTTATAAGTTTCTTATGATCAATAACTGAAAAAAAATCTAATCACATAGAGAATACAATTATTATTATTTATTCTGATCAAAGTTTGCATACTATATATTAGTTTCAAATATAGTATGAGGTAAGGAACACTTCAGAGTGAGACAGTGTACAAGTTCTTTTTGATTATTTTTGTTTGCGATCTAGACTGTTGCAATTACAATTAAACCCCCTCTGGCTAAAATTTTCAAATTTGTTTTCTGACAAAGGACTATTAAAATTATGGCCTAATTTTGAATTCTAGTGAGTCTTCAAAAATTTGGTTACACTACATTTCAAACCAAACAACCCCAGGAGCTAGGTCTGCAATATACAGCAATGGCTTAGAGTGTGTCACCATCTGAAGAAGCTATATGAAATTCACAAGAGTGACATCCTTGCACTCAGTCTCTGAGACATGGCCTTCATGTTATAAATTATTTAAGTGGTCAAAAAGTGGTTTGCAGGCATGGCAGAAAAATAAATATATAAACCACTGTTATTCTTGAGTTAGTATATCTTACAAGGCCAAGTAAAGGAGTGGTCTGTATCCATCACATAATGACATTATAAATCTTTGTGCCTTGCAAGGCAGTGACATGAAAAATTAGACTGAACAAGCCAGAGATGCACCACTTGTAAGCCTCAAAGGAAAGGTTAATGCAAGTTAAATATTGACATGTCAGGAATAAGGATTATAGCAATTATAAATTTGTACTAACGCCAGCTGCTGTTTAATTATTATGTGACACTGACAGGTCAGCCTGGAAGACTGACAGCTGAAGGTATTTGCCTTATAGGAATTATTCAAGATCTTTGGAACACGCCCTGATCTCAGTTACACTAGTTAAATTCTGTGTTCAATCTACTGCAGCCAGGGGACTTAATTCATATTCTCAGTGGTAAGAGCAGAACCTGCTATGGCATGTGTTGAACTAATTTTCCCTAGTGTCAGGAAAGTGAATAATTACTTATCTTGTAAACATACAATAACACTCTCTCTCTCTTTTTTCCCTTAAGTCACTTTTCTAAGAACTACACTAAAACATATATAAATAGTGTTAGTATCTCCCTGAGAAAAAGTCATGGTGGGGAAGTAAGAAATACAAATTTATACTCTAAATGGGAATGTTTTCATTAATCTCAGTAATAATCATAAATCTGGAACTTTTGGGAAGTGCTCAGATATAAAAAATATGTAATCAATTATGGCAAATTTCACTGTTTTCTAAGGAAAAAAATCAAGTAGTGATTAAAACAGATGAGTATTCCTGGAGTACCAGCAAAACAGTAGATTGAGCTTCTCTGCTGAAATATACTGGGTCTGATTAAATTATTCATCTGGGAAAAATAATTCTATGACTGTCATTTTGCTGCACTTGCACTGTTCACTAAACAGTCTTGACATCTAAAGGCTCACTGAAATTATGACAGTAAATGACTGCAAACGACCAACACGAAGCCTGTGAATCAATTAAATTCTAATTAAACTTTAACATACTGAGTGAACAGGATTTAACTTCAGGAGAAATCTTATCTTAGTTCCTCCACACACTATTGCATTTCTAAAAAACTCTATAAAATAGGAAGTCAGGACAGTCATGCCTTTTCTCCCCTAAGTTGTGTGAAAAACAGCTTACTGATTTCAGTGTGGGAAGATTAATGCATGTCTTATGGTTTTTGAAATTTCTAGATCATACCTATTTTTTTTCAGTATTTAAGTAAAACAGGAGACCGGTCCCAAAGCCCTATAACGTTCCTGCTAAAACTGCAATTTTCTGTGACAGACTTCAGTGCTTTTGTGCAGTTATTAATCTGTTTACTTATAGCAGTCATGTTGCATTCTGAACACAACAAATATGCTGAAGCTCATCACATAATTTTATTTTAAATACTTTGCTTCAGATGTCTCAGGTTACTGAAGGAACCACTAGCAATCCTCAGCCCTAGGAAGTGGAACTGCATTTTAGTTCTCATCTATCATTAAAACTTCTTGTTTCCAACCCCTCATTAAATTCTTATAGATAATTATTGGGCTTAGGGGTTTTTTTGGCTTGTTTTTAATTGACGATTATGCCTTTTATGGAAACTGCTGGAGGTTTCTATATGCTTCTGTGTTTCCCCTCTTCTTACACTCAGTCTTACAAATTCACTGTGGAATCAAGGTTTTAACCTTCCATAGGATTCACTACAGCTGTTCTTGTATTTTTATATTCAAATTTAATTCAAATGTAAAATTAAATTTCTGGTATGATGAAACACATGAGTTCAGTAGCACATGACTAAACTGTAAAATATCTGACCTTAAGCAAGACTTGTTGACCTCGTTCTTTTTTCATTGAAAAGAGGATGTTTCACTTGTTAAAAGAACAAAAATGTTAAAAGTAATCTCCATGAAATTCCAAATGCAAAACTATTTCATGTTAACATTTTACAGTTGCAAAATTAAAAAAAATATTCAGGGACAACTAGTACAGCAAAGGGCCTCTGTACTTTAGTTTTGGGTCATACTTGTGGTATAGGGTACGAAGAATGTGTTAGACAAGTTCAATATTATAAGAAAGAAAGTCTACATAAATATCATGAAAAAAGATTATGGCTCCTTGTCCTATACCAAAGCAGAGCAGGTGGTAACAGTGAATTCTTCTAAAAATAGGCACTCCAGTTCCAAACCAGAACAGCAGTGTAGACACATCTTTCAGTGTCATTCCACTGTGCTCTTCATAAATGAAGTGCTGAATTGAGTCCTCATTATTGCAATATACTCTGGCTACATACTGTACTGCAGCAACTCTAAAGCAGACTAAGGAGATGGCTGAATCCATGTGTTTTACCCAGGCCTTTCTTAAGCTTTCAAAAGGAAATACTGGAGATGTTCCTCCACAGCAACTGTGTAAAAGAGATTACTCTAAGAGCTTTCAGGTGATCAAAATATAGCCATTTGTATTATAATAAAAGTTTCAGTGTTAGTAACTAGCCTAATATTTGCAAGTTTGCTAGTAGAATAAACTCTGAGTCCTCTCTGATCAGATCAAAAAACAGATTTTTTGTTTGCTATAACAGCTCTTTTTCTCCTGCACCCAAACTAACAGCAGCATCATTTGAGTTTAATCAAAATATTTATAAGTGTACTTTCAATTGAACGGGGCAGGCTGCATTTTAATTAAAATGTTTTCTCAGTTTGAATACACAAATCCAATTTATGCAAAAAACTAAAGGTATTTTCCAGTTTGAGGGTGGAGTTGGAAGGGAATTATGGCACATATTTCAGGGCAAAAACCTTTAAAAAATTGACCAGTCTCAATTATGTTGTTAATTCCTGAGTGTGCCCATATGAAAAAAGTCATAACAAGATCCTAGGGGTCTGCAACTGAGAAAGTGCTTTTGCACCTGGCATTGCACATGCTATGAATCAGAAGCAGGCAGAAAAGTAGAACTCTGCATTTTTTGGAGCACTTCATCCTGGTATTAACAGTAGCAGTACATGCCATAATAAATGTCCTGGGGGAGAGAAGAGATTTAACTAACATGCATTTTGGAAGACCATCATAAACAAAATTGATCAGACTATTTTATTTTTGTTTTGTTTTATTTCGTTTTGGTTTGGGTTTTTTTTGATGGCAAGGTCATTAACCTCAAGCAGCCGTATGCAAATCTTCATAGCACTTCTTGCATTCTTCCAATCTTCACTTCATACCCCAAGGGTTTTAGGTTTTTTTCATTTCTTATTTAAAGAGTTTCATGTCAAAGAGCAATTAGACCTTAGTTCCTTGGTAGTTATAAGGTTAACAACACTTTCCAAATCTATTTAAACTAATTCACATAGAGACAAAATAAGATTTTTGCTGTCTTCTTGTATACTTCGTGTATTCTTCTTGCATACAACTATACTTTTTTATTTTCAGAAAAGCATGAAATTTTAGCTTTTAAAATCTACTAAAAATAATGGAATATATTTATACATTTCTTAAAAAAAATAATAAATATTTGAATCCAAAATGACCAGACACATTTCTTGACATTTTGTTTTTCCTGTAGAAAAATGCTCCGCAAAAAGCTGGGAACTGCCAGTCTGGATCATACCTGCCATATTTCCAATTTGCATGCTGTTTGAAATAGTGTCCAGCACCAGTTCGCAGATGTCATGTCATCTATCCTACTGCTATTTTCCTAAACAGACCAAATCTCCTCCTTCCCATTCAGACATCCCAACACTGTGAGCTTTTTCAACATGTGTCTCTGAGTAGAGCCTCCCAAGACTCTTTCCTGGGTTGATATAATAGACTTGTAATGTGCATAAGAAATTTAAAGAGTGCCCTCTTTTCTGAATTAATTAGTATTTTTTAGTTCTGTTTGACATTATGCTACCAAGTTACTAGTCACATAATCCCCTAATATTTTCTTGCAGCTTTCTCTGCATTTGACTATTGATTAACTAATTTCTGATCCTCAAGAAAAGCTGCATTTCTAATATTCACTCTTAATATTTATAAATATATTAACACTGGCATTTTCATGGAAACTTGAACCATTGCCCTGTTAATCAGATGTGACAAAACCTGACCCTTTACCATAAAGTTTTTTTACTCTTGCCTTCTATGGGAGAGTTCTGAGTAAAGACTTGTTCCTATACACAATTATTTCTTCATAAAAATGTTCAAAGGACTCTAGCAATATATTTCTTATCAAACTTGCTAGATCTGTTATCCCCGAAGAGATACCCTACTTCAAAAAGTGAAATTGTTAAAAACAAGCTTATTAAACTGACTTGGTTCCCAATAAATTGGAAAACACCAAGATTTCAGTCCCAGAAAGTTTTTTAGCTTTATTGTGAGAAACAAAATATAGGTAATGTATCCCTGAAAATCCTTTGTGATATAGAATGAGGTTAGAAAAAAAATCATTAATCTTTTCAGAAGATATCCTTAAGCTCCTCCAATGTTCCCTCAATCAGTTTTAAATATACAAAAAAAAATAAAAGGCTAGGAACAATTTGGCCTGGCATTTACTGTGCAGTTAGAGTAATTGTTACACACATGGCATCGAAATGATGAATAGAAGGGGTTTATTACAATTTACAACTTTTAACACAGCAGAGTTTAGTAATGTTAAAGAGCCTCTTAGGAAGCTGAAATCAATGAAAGCAGAGGTAAATCATCAGCTGAAATGCTTTTTTTTTTCAAACTTTTCATACCCTTTTATGTGTGAAAATCTGCCTCGCACATATTATGTTTGCAAATTATGGGATTCATAATATTATGGAATCACTGTAGGAAAATGTGAATGAGAGGCAGGGACCTGAGTGAACAATTTTTCTTTTTTATTACATGATGTGAAGAATTTCCTACAGAGTTTAGGGAAAGGATTTTGTATGCCCTTCTGCTTTCTCCCTAGCCTCTTAAGGCCCTGAGGACAAGGATTATCAGAAACTTATTCTTACCACAAAGATATTTATGGAAAACCCTCTTTCAGCATTCTCCTGTTCAGATTTCCACCAAAGCATGGTGATAGTCAGTGGGAAGGTGGTATTATCACCGCTCAGTTTATTGATGAGTATGCTTTCTTTATGCTCTTGTTCATTCCTATCCACAGGCTTCCAATGGTCAGACTGTGCTGGTGAGGTTATCCTGTAGGCTTCCAAATGCACAAGTCAGAAAAAGGTCTTTGTGAAGCATTTATTATCTGTTTAGTATTTATTCTCTATTTATCCTCAACAAAATAGGATTTGCTTTCTTTGAGTTCCCACGTACTACAAAAATCATGTTGAACACCATTATAATCTACAATTAACCTATAAATAAAATTAGGTTTGTTGAACAATTTATATTTCCCATAAATTCATTTTAATGGACATCAATTGGCCTACTTTATGTCCTTAACAGTGAAAGTTTTACACTTTTTCATCATTAAGGATAAATGTCCTAGGCTTACAAATGTCCTGTTCCTCATATCTGAATATTGGCACAATATAAACTGTCCTTCAGCTTTCTGGATTTTTCTGTCATCTGAGATTTATTACAAATCAACACTATGAAGCCAAATATGTCATCAGACAGCTCCTTTGTAAATAGCTCTCCCAGCTTGATGGTTTCAAATGTTTATCACCACCCAATGTTCTTTAACATCTTTTTTAGTTATTAATAGAGAATATCTGTCTAACAACACAAATCTTAATTGAGTCTAAATGTAGGACTGTACTTAAATTTTTCAGCGTTTGTATTTCTTAAAACATCTTAATCTTCTCCACTTAGTGAATGACTTCTTTCCTGTTTTCTATTATTTGATGAGCTTAATATATATTCTTAGTATATAAATCTTGGCACATAATATCTAATTTCACTACCAATAATCTACAGTTCAAAAACATCTATTTTATTGGTTGAAATGTGATGCTGGTTTTAATATTTTTTTATATACTGTGCTTACCTTTAGCTTCTGTTTGAATTTCACCACTGTACAAATATTAGGCATGCAGCCAAGTTGTACCATTTCTCACGTTCAGAATTGCATTTTGAAACATCAAGTAAACTGCTTTGAAGTATTCTTAAGATTAAGAATTTAATGGTCTTTTGTCTTCTAACTACTGTCATATTTCTTACTGACAGCTTGTTTTCTGGTCTAGTTAGACACTAGTAGGACAGTATACTCTAATCGGTTAATATCTCTAAAAATGAATAACACATTATTTAAATAAATTTAGAATGGAAATGATTGATATGATGCATAGAGGAAAGTCACAGAGGTGTGAAGTAAGGCAGTATCACCTGTCAGTCTTGGCAATTACAATTCCCTAGTCTAAGCCAAACACCATATATTATTTGAATAAATCTTTTTCTTTATGGATACCCTAAATTTTTTATGCCCGAGGCTAAAAACTCAGTAAGTGCTGGAACTGGTCCATCGCTAGTATTCTGGTGCTGCTACTCCATAGTAGACTACAAACTTCTGAGTGTCACAACATGAGGTGAAAAGCAGCACATCCTATGTGGCACAATTACATCAAAATAAATGTGGATTGACTGTAGTAGTTATATGTTCTCCAAGCTGTTAAAAACTTAAAATGTTCTATGGGAGGGAGTCTGCTTTTTTTTTATATATATTCTTAATTTATTTTCTGATCCTTAAAAGCACACAGAAACTGCAGTTCATAACAGTATGTGTGTGCCAGAGCCTTACAATTTTGTTGGAGTGTTTCTACAAGATGTCAAATTTGCAAACTACAATAATTGCATTCTTGAAGGTATTTATCAGGATATCTACCTTTAAACAAAGTAAATAAACACACTAAACATAATGGGAATCATTACTAATTTTATTCACTCTTTGCATTTTGAGACATATGTAATTCAATATTTTTTTATAAAAATATTAATGCTAATAAAGTTTTCTTTCATATTAGCCTTTCACATATAAGCATTAGTTAAAAACTCTTTCCAGTCTCTCTGACTGACTTCAACACTCTTCAAAGAGTTGTGGTGGCTAGAAGCAATGCCTTGACAGGACTGAATCTGGAAATGAGCAATGAAGTGTACCTGAAAAGTAAGGCAGGTGCAAGTATTCAACAGAAAATTTAGTACCTGATCTGTAACCAGCCCATCAGCTCTTTCTGTAGCTCTGTACCTAACAGTTCTCATTATTAGGCAAAGTGGAGTGGTTTATTCCATCAGGATTGAAAGAATTTTCTCCAGACTGATTCAAGAAATCAAGAACACCCACAGAGTCTAAAACCAATTTTAAATCAATTTTCTATGTAATGTGTGTTATGCCCAAAAATAAAGTCACGAAATTATGCAGCCTTCATTGAAGTTAAAAAAAAAAAAAAAAAAGATGTCTCATTTTTCACTAGACTCCATTTTAGGGTGATTTCAGATACATTATTCTTATGGTAATCTAAAGAGATTTGGAGATGGAATGATTCCAATAGCAAAAGAAGCCAATGTTACACGAGTCTACAACATACTTTCAAACACTTCTAGTAATCAATTGACATTCTTAAAAAAATGAAGTTATCCTAAAGTCCTAACAGAGGAAACTCTAATTTTAATTTAATTTATTTAATTTTAAAAAAAGCACTATAGAGTGTAAAACAGTCCCAAGACTACGTCATATAGGTATATATTCCACACTTCTGATCCTGGATATTAGCTGAAAACAAAAAGTGAATTAATGCCTGCTAGTATCATAAGGAAGCTAAAATATTAACTTAAGGTTTCTTGATAGCACAAATCCCAAGTCTGAGATAATTCTTGCTTCTTAAATGGGTAGTGCATAAAAAATAGGAAGCTGAAGAGTTCCCTATGGAATGCATAAATAAGCCTTTAATAACCTGTAAGTTAATAAAATTATTACAGTTACAGTAATTTATTCTGCTTTGCATGGACTTTCCCTAAGGCTAGTAACAAAA
This sequence comes from Psilopsiagon aymara, assembly GCA_024733675.1. Lineage (NCBI taxonomy): Eukaryota > Metazoa > Chordata > Aves > Psittaciformes > Psittacidae > Psilopsiagon > Psilopsiagon aymara. The sequence goes on from JANRGW010047604.1 coordinate 9,855, forward strand.
TTGTTTCTGAAATGTTCTCTCCCCTAACACAGAGGTATATGGAAACACTCAGGGACACCAACATAGCACTCTACAAACCAGGAACCTTCTGGCAAGTTCATATTTTGCACAATTTAATTTCTAATCCTACCACCAGATCCTTGGTTGATGTCAATCAAGACAGTCCTGAAGATATTTGCAAAGGGACTATCCCACTCTCAGTGCCCAAGCACTGGTTGAGCTCTCCAGCAGTAGTTCCAGGGAAAAAGTGTGCTTCAGGGATTCCAGCCTTTCAGGACTGTTTAACATTTTAGTCTAAGAAGGAAAAGAAAGTTTTGCTTTAAAATATCTTCTTTTCTACTGAAAAAGACACTGATTTTCCAATATTTTTACTTTCTCTGTGCTCATCCAGCCTGTTTAACTTCTCTACAAATGAATTTGAAGTTGAGACTTTAAGTTAATCGATATAGTGCCAGTCAACACAAATAACTTCCTCTCTTGGTTACACATGTCCACACCTCAGCTCAGATATCCGCATTATAAAGTATCCATACCTTGAGCTTGAGTGAGTGGTGAAGGAGAAAGAAGAGGAACCTGCACATTGAACTTTACCTGTCACTAAGCAGCTGTTAATCTGGAGATGAAGGTGCACATATTTCCTCCATGGAATCTTTCTTATTCTATATAATATTGGTTTGAAAACAAAAATAACATCTAAATCCCTCAAACTACTTCCATATTGAAAAGCTTCACCAAAAAAATGAATGCATATAGCGTATGAGCAGATGTAAATACACATTTACAAATGTTAGTGAAATGCCAATTCATCCGGCAAATTCAATTTTCACTGTAAAATGCCTTTTCTTACAAAAGGCTGTACATTTTAAATGTAAGTTGAGGACACTCATAATCTTCGCCATCTCATCTAAATTTGAAAATATTAGTAAGGCTGTTTAAAGAGGTTACATAATACCATGTTACTTTTAACAAAGACAGGATCTACAGGATTATATGTATTCATGTGTATTTATAAGATAACTTTTAATTTTCTTTGTAAAAGATATTTTCACTGGGTAGAAAGTACATGGAAACTTCAGTATCCTATAATGAAAACATTTTTCTCTTTATGGGAATACAGCAATTCTTCTGTTTCCCCAATGGGATTTGAATTAGTTTAGCAAAATGTAGTTTGCCCACAACAGCTGCAGCCTGCACCTGTGCAGTATTTCAGAAAATCATTAGGAATTGTATATTTCTTTTTCATTGCTATGTTGTGGGGAAAACAAATGGGCTGAAAGTGGTTACTGAGACCTAATGAATAAGAAACTAATGCAATATCAGCTTGAAGAGGTATTTATTTTTGAGGAATGTAACTAAACATACAAAAGAATAAGGAAAATAAATGCCATATTTTTACAATGTCTTCTGAATTGAAACAGCAGCTTAGCTGAATACAGAATGATGTTGCTAATTTCCTTCACAGTGAAGTTGAGACCTTTTTTCTATCTTCTTTTTTTAATCAGTGACAAAGGTCTGTCTGTCATTCCAGATTTTAAAGTTATGGAGATAGAGAAGCCTAATGGCCTAATGTGTGGTGCTTCTGTCAGTGAATGAATTAAACTCCCGTGGTGCTAAAAGTCAGACAGGGGAGGGTGCTACTACAGATTCAAAGCTGACTGTTGCTAGATACTGATCTCCCCAACCTGCACTCAAGTCAGGTGAGCTACAAGTACCCACTTGCTTTACAGAACTGGGTCCATGCACAAAGGGATGATCTCTCTCCCTGTGTGTGTATATGCATATATATACATTTGATGGTAATATTGAAAATGTGGGATCTGAGCATGACATGAATGGTATGGAATAAGGGGTGGAATGTCATGGGTTCAGCAGTAGCAGTCATTTTTCTCCCTCTTAGTAGCTGGTGCAGCACTGTGTTTTTGACTTGTGGC
>JANRGW010047605.1:0-10505 GCA_024733675.1 Psilopsiagon aymara
CATGCAGCCTTCTCTTCTCCAGGCTGAACAGCCCCAACTTTCTCAGCCTATCTTTGTATGGGAGGTGCTCCAGTCCCATGATCATCCTCGTGGCCCTCCTTTGGACTTGTTCCAACAGTTGCATGTCCTTTTTATGCTGAGGACACCAGAACTGCACACAACACTCCAAGTGAGATCTCACAAGAGCAGAGTAGAGGGGCAGGATCACCTCCTTCGACACTCAGCATGTTAACAAATTCCTTCCATCCCCGGACATACTAGGTCAAAATACCCTGTTGTGTTGTTTTTTTTTTTTTTTTTAAAAAAAAAAGGAAAAAAGTAATTTGAAACTAACTCCTTTCTCTACTTTTACTTTTTTCACTCCACTTTTAATCTCCAGAAAGTATCAGAATATCCATGAAGTTTGATGCCATTTACACCTTTTTTCTTTTTTTAACATTTGAATTCAAAAAATTCTTAAATTATTTTCTTGTGAGGAATTAAGAGACAGTGAGATGGAATTGCTTTGATATATCACCAAGCTGGAAAATGATAACTGAGTATTCTCACAGTAACCAGCTGTCCTAAGTTTTCTGGTTTATGCAGAAGATAATGAACAAGGTGAAATCACAAATGGTCAACAGAGATTCTTTCCTGCTGTTTCTCAAGAGTAAAACAGTGTTTTAATGCCTCAGCTTTTGAGTTGTGTGCTCCTCGTGTCCCCGTCCCCCCATATATCAAAATGCAGTAACAGCCCACAGCTGGAAGTACTTCCTGGCTCCTGCTGGTGCAGTTTACTGTTGGAGCAAGTCCAGAGGAGGGCCAAGAGGATGATCAGGGGACTGGAGCACCTCCTGTATGAAGACAGGCTGGGGAAGTTGGGGCTGCTCAGCCTGGAGAAGAGAAGGCTGCATGGAGACCTCATAGCAGCCTTCCAGTACCTGAAGGGGAGCTATAGGGATACTGGGGAGGGACTCTTCATTAGGGACTGAAGTGATAGGACAAGGAGTAACGGGTTCAGACTTAAACAAGGGAAGTTTAGATTTGATATGAAGAAGAAATTACTTACTGTAAGGGTGGTGAGGCACTGGAATGGGCTGCCCAAGGAAGTTGTGAATGCTCCACACCTGCTGGTGTTCAAGGCCAGGTTGGACAGAGCTTTGGGTGGCATGGTTTAGTGGGAGGTGTCCTTGCCCATGGCAGGGGGGCTGGAAGTAGATGAAGGTCCTTTCCATTCCTAACTATTCTACAACTCTGTGATTCTATTCTTAGGGCAAGAGCATTGTCCATCATAATTCAGATTTTCTGCTTGTGTGTGAACATCAAAATTCAATAAATACGCAAAATTTCAGGTGAATTCTATATTCTCAACTCAGCACACCAGAATCAAAAATCTACCTTTTCCAATGACTTTTTCTAGGACAGAGAGAACAGTATTTATTTTCTTTTCTTTTCTAAACTAAACAGATGTTACACATTCCACTAACTTCCTATTCCAGTTGGTGTACAAGACTTAGGGGTTTTGCCAGTTCTAATAATACACCTAAATACCTATAACTTCACTGTAACGATATAACTTTATCGGTGTTTGGGATGTAGAAACGCACAAAAAGTAAAGATGCTGTGATAGAAAAGTTCTTAATTATATACTGTTGGTCACTGCACTATCAACAGATGGCAACCTACCCATGACAAACTCGTCCTGCTTAATTCCGTTACCTGTATCTCCTTACGCTCCCAACTATTTTCTATTCGACATAGAGTCAGATAATTTAGAGAACCATGTTTTTTAAAAGGACAGAATAGGTACTGTAGGTAGTAAAAATTTGAATTTTAATTCATATTTGGGTAAGTTTACATAATGAAAATATTCCACTTTGATGTTTGCAGCTGGGATATAGTGCTCAAAATTTCTTAAAATGTAAAAAGTCAGAGAACAGCTTCAAACTGCTAATTTGGGGATTTTCAACTCAGGTCAAGTTTATTGTAAATATTTTGTAAAATAAGGTAGAAGTAAAGGATTTTACCTGGGAAATAACCAGCAAACCTATAAATGTCTCCAATTCTGTTTATGTATCTACCCAGTAAAGTGGCAGGTTAGAATTTAGTTACATTTGTAAAAATCTGGGAGGATGTCAGTGGTTAAAGAATGTACCTGGCCATGAGGGGAAGGGAGCGGGGAGAAAAGGGGGAAGACTGCTCTGTAAATTGGTGGGGGTTTTTTAAACACGTGAATATTTTTGACATATTAAATTTAAAATAAATATTTAAACATTTTAAGATAGTTGACTATATCCAAGGCCAAGTTGGATGGGTCTTTGAGCAACTCAGTCTAGTGGAAGGTGTCCCTGCCCATAGAAGGGGGTTTGGAATCAGATGATCTTTAAGGTCCCTTTCAAGCTAAACAATTCCATGACATTTTTGCTTTAATACCCACAAGAAACTCTGGAGAGCAGTCAGAAATACTTGCCAGTGTGTATCTCAGTTAATCTGTGCAACTTGCTTACACACAAACACCCCTATAGACCTATGCGTATATGAACATATATACCCAGTATTTTTTATAGCTTTGGTCAACTTTAAACATAGGTTTTAATAGTGAGATGAAATTTAACAACAAGCTATTTATATACAGCTGAAATGATTATTATCTACAAAATAATTAGCTTCCTAACTTAATTTTAGGAGCATCTTTCCTAAAATACCTTTAATATAGGCCAAGTATGGTAGAGAAGAATCTTGTCTGAGTGAAGCAGTTGGTCAAGTCTTTCCCTTAAAATGCCAAATTATGATAACTACATAACATAACCTTCCCCATATATTTCATACCCGCTAATAGCCCAGTATATTATTAAACAACCTATGGGTGATATAATAAAAATTAATGCATGTTATTCAATTACTAATTAGAAACATTTACTGTGCTTAACTACCATATTGTGCAATAGCAAAGTAGTGATTTCAGTGAATGCACTAATGTATTTTATCAATCACAGGGCAATTATTGTAATAAATTTAAATAAGAATGGTATTAAGGGATCATAATTCCAATTGCCATCTTTTATTAAAATTCTTGTTACAGTCAGACAATTATCAAAAATCAAGAGGAGATTCTCTGCCAACTGCTCATGGTGGAAAGCGTATGTGTTCACAAAAAGCAGAATACAGGGATGAGGTGGGAGCATCTCTTGCTTCTCTTCAGAAGTTTCTGAGGAGGAGACACAGCGACAAGTGTTGATAGTGGCCAAGAATGAGACAGTTCCTGCTCCTTAGCCCTGGGAGAAAGCCAGGGAGCTTGTCAGAGCGGGGATGAGTCTTTTGGTAATTACATTGCCATCACTATCCTGCCAGGCCTCCAACACTGACACCCAGCACAACTCTCTACAACAGCTTTATTTACTTCTTGCCATTTATATCATCAGTGTTAAAATAACAGGAAAAAAAAAAAAAAGGGTCATGTAAGTGTCTAGGCAGAGTAACTCTTCAGGCTCATATCAGGAGCAAAAAGTAATAATCAAAACTTAGGACTCTAAGCAACTCATCTGTTGACAGCAAACTGCTCCATGTTATTTATTGCTTTTGGGTGAACAGAACTATATAGATTTAGACATAGAGTTGTGATTTTATCTTGTTTTAGAGATGGCAAACTCAAACAAAAAAACTATAGGGCTTTTAAACAAGAGAGGGTTACATAAGTTGCTGCTATAGCTCCACACATAAAGCTTTCATATAAACAAATGCAAATAATCATATTTATGCAGACATTTCTGCGGCCTTAAAATGAAGTTTGCAAAGAAAGATATTTCTCTGCTGAAGAATCTAATGGAGCAGGGTGAAATTTTATCAGCTTGATGGCACTTAGGGCCACTTACAACTAACTCATTAGTTGCAAGTACAGGAAAAGCTTGGTTTGGGTAGATTCTTCACCCCACAGAAGGAAGCAAACGCCGGAGTTTGAAGGGACAACATGAGCAGAACCCAGCAGATGTGTCCCATGTTCCTCCAAAGATCACAAATACACACAAATGTAACTTACACATGGAATTTGTTATCAGCATGTTTTGTCTCCCACATATCCCAGCAATTACCTGAAAATTCCAAGATTTTTGCATTATAAACCATTAAAGTACCACATTATGAAAAAAAAACCCAAACCCACCACAAACCAAAACAAAAAAATAACCCCAAACCTTAAAACCCCCACTGTAGCCTGATATCCTCACAGTGTAAGCAGCTACGGGCTGGCAGGTCTGCACTAAGTTAATGAAGACACAACAGCACTGAACTTATATAAAATAAAAGAGGATGATGCTCCCTTTTAAAATACAGTAATTTGAGAACTTGAAGTGATCCGGCCAATCATTTTAGAAGCTGGAACAACAGAGAAAATTCACTGTATGCACTGGAGAAGTGTGGGGGGATGCTGCAGCATCCTGCATTAGCATTTTAGAATTCCCACAGTACAAACAGCCTAGTTTGCATGCTAAAATCAAAGTCCAGGATAGCAAACAACCCACAATTTATGCAGCTGAAAGTCAAAAGGCAGAAAGCCTTGAGGAAGTTTTATAATCACAACCTTATAAAATTGTGTTTGTTAGTTTACGAGAAATATCTGTGTAGGTGTGCATGGTCTCCAGAAAAAGAAATAATGCATGCTATTAAATAGATACCAGAAGTATACTATGCAGTTTGCATAAAGCAAGTAATTTTAAAACTAGACGCTAATACAGCAAGTTTGATTTCAAACAACACAAAACAATTTTTCCTCTCATACATCCATGAAAAATAAAATACAATATAGCTACAATATACAACACATGTGTTTGCATACAAGACTAACACATTAATTTTCTGTTAAGCATTTAAAAAATTGATGCCAAGGTAGGACATAGCTTCTCTCTGTATAAAGCTTATTAAAAGACAGTAAAAAAGTCTGCCTATACCATTGCAGCAAAATTCCTGGGAAGACTGATCCAGAAAAAAAATCTGCATCTTACATACTTAAAATATTGTATTAGGCATCTTTTTCATCAACATACTGTATTTAATCTAAACTATATTCTAAGCTTCTTATTTTTAAATTAACTCAATTTCTTCACTTTTGGGTTCTGAGATGAGTTTCTCTGTTGTTGTTTTAACCTATGTTTCCTCTGTAATAAAGCAAATTATCTAACCCTTAGCTACACAGCAGCTGGGATTTACTTTTCTAAACAGAATTTTTATGCTGGCAGCATCAGTTCTGCTTCATTTGTGACAGACCCACAGATTTTATTTTTCTTTGATGAAAAAAAATGGATATGGAACACCTGGTAGCTGTCATATCAAAACAATGCACTGCAGCCCATGACGCCTTCCCTACCTAGGGACTTCTTGCATAATGACACGGGAACTCTTCAGTTCTAGCCCTGTCCTCCTCCTGCAAAAGCTTTTCTACAGTCTACTTCTCATAATTTTACATAAATACTAGAGCAGCATTAAGCCATTCTGGATTTTCATCCATTAACAAGTGTAATAGAAAAAAATATTCTACTGAGTCAGATACTTGCAACTCTGAAAAGCACCTCTGACACCTCTCAATTTCTGTGTTTATAAAACTCACAAAACAGCTTCTTACTTAAAAAAAAAAAAAAACCAAACAACCAAAAAAAAAAAAAAAAAAAAACAAACAAAAAAAGTCTTAAAAACATGCAGGACTTCTCTGGTCACAGAATACAAAAGAAATTCTCTAGAATGTAGCCAACCATAGATAAGCGATGCTCAAGTGTCTCACAGTAAGCTTTATGTTACTTTTTTGGATTTCTTAAAAGTTCTTGTAGTCTTAACTTTGGTATTCTACTCTCTTGATTCTCTCTGCTCTTTGCGAGAGTTGCTCACTGGAATCAAGAGCTGCAACTTAATGCTTTTCTAACATTTGTGCTAAATCAGCTCCACTGTTGGCTAGTAACAGAAATCTGCCATTCATTAAGTGCTCATGGCCTGAGAAAAATACCAGAAAACATCCTCATGCTGTTTTAATATTTATTAAAAAAAAAATCTTTCATTTATGAGAAAATAGCATTAAATTACCTAAATAATTAAATTTAAGAAAGAAATAGCAAGTACTGTATATTCTGACTCCAGCTGTGAAAAGAAAAAAAAGTATCAACTATAAATGCAGTGTTTTATTCTTGAGAGGGCAATCTACACTTTAAATACTCTCATGCTACGTGTCCTAGGAATTTGTAACACTACAGCACTTTCAGCGTCCCCTTTCTTTCCAAGTTTTGCACAAAATAAAAACAATCTTGGATATATGAAGTAAAAAAAAACCACCTTTTTTTCTTTGATAACATCCTTTACAAAGTACCATGAAGAAAATAGATTGCAGCATTTCTAAAAGTATCCATGTAATAGAGCTAGCAAAAATAAATGCTGACAGAATTATCTATAATTATTATATCCATTTGTTCTCCTACTTTCTTGTAGTCAAACTTTGGACCAGTTTAACACTGATATCAGCAGCAGTTTGACCATTTACTATGAATTCCAGACATATATCTTCAAAGACATTGTAGAAACACATCCCTTTGGCTTGGTAAAAATATAGACTGAAACAGAAGAATTACAGAGCTCTCCTGTATTTTACTATTATTCTTGGACAATGTCCCTTTCTGCTCAGGCAAACCAACAGCATTCACAACACACGTAAATACCCATACTGCAGATTGTGGAAAGACAAATTCCCTCTCCAGGCTTTTAGAAGTAACTGCAAACATGTTTGAAAGTTATCTTCCCATGATCTTTCTAAACAATTCAGCATCTTTAACTGTTAAATGCAAACAATTTATATTCCTTTGTTCAGTACTAGAACAATACAATCTGTCTTTAATTTAAAGTCTGCGATGAAATTGAATCACATTAATGAACACTTCTCAGCCTTGAATTCCGATTCCTCATCCTTTTAGACATTCTTTCACTGATATTTCCCCTATATGCAAAAGACAACATCTTAAAATGTTTTCGCATAGTGCAAAGAACAAGTCACAGTAAGGAACCAGACCTCAAAACTCACAACCATCAAAATTGATTCTTAAATTGAGAGACATCAGCACCTCAAGTCATCTTCACTCCAGTGTGACACCACTCTTGACACCTCACCTTTGATGTTCCCTTCAGTGTTCTTTCTTGCTCTGATGACAGCTGCAATTATGAGTATTTAACAGACTAAATGTTTAAACAATTGCTGGATCTCAAACTCTTCCCTCCCTGCCTTTGGTATGTATGGTTTTCTCAATCCTAAATTCATTAAACAAAACTGGGGAAATACTGCCTCTTCTAACTGATTTCTGAGTTCCTTGATGAAGGACACAGAGCATCACTGTCTCTTCAGAATGTCAGGCACAGTAGTAGCGTTCATTTGCCTGCTAGAAAGTCCAACAATGTAACCTTCTGTTTTATCTTAGGATTTTGCCAGAACTGATTAAAAAAAATCCTCCATCAATCCATAAGTAAACAACCCTACTTTATTTTACTACATACACACTTAAACAAAACATGTTCAACTCAGAAGATTAAGAGCTTCAGGAATGCTTGTGCATTCCTGATTCACTGTGTGTTTGTAATATAGGTTTGCTTTAGCCTCCTGACTTTTCTGGGGTCAATTACCCTCACATAAAGACACTGTAATAATTCAGTATCATCAGCAACTTCATAAGAGAACATGTTGCAGCTACAAAGAGAAAAAGCTTGAAAATCATGAGATCCCACAAATGGTGCCTCAGGTCTGCAGCTCCAGCAATCCTTTTCACTGATACATGAAATACTTAAAGAATTACTACGAGGTCCATTCATTACAATTTTTCTTTCAGGAACTGAAGACAAGATTAAAATCATCTATGTAATATACGATATAACTCCACCAACGAGACTTCATTTAGTTGAGAGGAAAAAGGAGACTTCTTAAAATGAACAACTGCATAGGTACATCGAGATGGAAGTCTAACGAATGATCTCTCTAACATACATATCAGTCTTTCTTTAGCAGGCTGCTCTGACTAGTTTTTAAATGCCAATCTAGCATTCTTTTTTGAACTGCTTCACACCAATGATATCTCAAGTGTCAAAATTTCCTATGGGCAGCTGTAATCGATGGGGTTTGGTTCTACTATGGTAACAGTTTAATTTAAAACAAAAAAGAGATAGAGTAAAAAAAAAAACAAACAAAACAAAATCAGCAGCATTCTACACTAAAGATGGGCATGGCTCATGAATAGAAACATGATTTGACAAGAAATTTATCCCCACTTATGAAGATTAAGTAACACAGATGGGATTACCCACTTCTGCACAGTTAGACTCTGAAAAAAAGGAAAAAATCTCATTCTTTATTTCAAGTTATTTGAGATGTGCCACAATTATAACTTAGCTTGGCACAAAATAACTTGTATTCTTAATGAGAAGAAAAAAAGAGAGAATCAGTTAGAAAAGATTTAGTCATGCTACAGATAATCATTCATGAGAAGTTTAAGTGTATGTTATAAAAGAAAAATAAAAGCAAGTGTTGAAGTTACTCAAATTATAGAAACACAGCTTTTATTTCACAGATAGCTAAATATCTTTTTCACACTTCTTTTTTTTTTTTTTTAAAGCTCGCGGTATGGGTCATGCTCTCTAAGCAGTAATCTGACTCACTCCCAACCTCATTAGTAAATTATCATACATGTTCGTTTTCTAAAGAATCCTGATTTCTCTATCAGATTAAATGACATGTACGTAACTTCCATTAAGCTTTCACTACATGCTTATGAAAGACTATTTTGATTATAGGATGAGAACTACAGAACATTAGAAGATGTGTAGGCTACAGATAAGAACCTGTTAGAAATGAAGAAGCTCTTCATCTGTCATTGATCTTGGATGAGTAATTTACCACTATTTACCCTTCTGCAATGATGTTTATGTGTTTCACATTAACAGATTTTCTTCATCCTAATTTGTAGTTCTGGAAATCCTCTCTGTGTTTTGCTTCACATTATTTGGAAACACCCCTTGCTCATGACTCCCCCCACCCTAGGCTAATAAAATACTAGAACTGACAAGTATCTTAAAAACACTGGAAAAAAGAAGTCTTTTATTTCACTTGAATGGAAACTGCAAAAATTCAAATAAATGTATCAAATAATTCCCGTAGTTAAATACGTCCTAAACCATGCCTTACTTAAGAATAGGACTAGGACCTGCTGAGTAAAACTCAAAGGAAAAAAGAGTCTTATAAAAGGTGGAAGCAAGGACAGGAGGCCTGGGAAGAATACAGGGATGTTGACTGGGAAGCTAGGGACAAGGTTAGGAAAGCTACGGCCAACTGAGAATTAAACTTGGCTAGGGATGTTAAGGATAACAGGAAGGGATTCTATAGGTACATTGCAAATAAAAGACAGACTAGGGACAATGTGAGCCCACTCCAGAAGCTATCAGGAGAACTGGCTACCCTGGATTTGGAGAAGGCTGAGGTTCTTAATGACTTCTTTGCCTCAGTCTTTACTGGGAAATGCTCTGACCACACCAGCCAAGTCTTGGAAGGCAGACACAGGGACTGTGAGAATGAAGACCCTAGGCCCCCTCTAGGAGAGGATCTGGTTCGAGAGCATCTTAGGAACCTGAACATATACAGGTCCATGGGACCTGATGAAATCCATCCATGGGTCCTGAAGGAGCTGGCAAATGAAGTTGCTAAGCCAATGTCCATCATATTTGAAAAATCACGGCAGTCAGGTGAAGTTCCCGATGACTGGGAAAAGGGAAATATAACCCCCATTTCCAATAAGGAGAAAATGGATGAGCGGGGGAACTACAGACCAGTCAGCCTCACCTCTGTGCATGGCAAAATCTTGGAGCGGATTCTCCTGGAAGGCATGCTAAGGCATGTGAAAAATAACAAGGTGGTTGGCATCACTCAGGGAAAATGCTGCCTGAGCAATCTGGTGGCCTTCTATGATGGGGCTATGGAACTCATGGACAGGGATAGAGCAGTTGATGTCATCTACCTGGACTTGCGCAAAGCGTTTTGACACTGTCTCACATAACATCCTTGTCTCTAAGTTGGAAAGACATCAATTTGATAGGTGGACCACTCGGTGGATAAAGAACTGGCTGGGAGGCTGCATGCAAGGAGTTGTGGTCAATGGCTCAATGTCCATCTGGAGATCAGTAACGAGTGGTGTCTCTCAGGGATCGGTGTTGGGAACGGTCTTGCTCAACATCTTTGTTGGGGACATAGACAGTTGGATTGAGCCGAGAGCTGGGTCAGAGCAACCTCAGGAAAGCTACAGGTTGGGTAGAGAAGAGATTGAGAGCAGCCCTGCAGAGAAGGACTTGGGGGTATTGGTTGATGAGAAAATGAACATGAGGCGGCAGCATGCGCTTGCAGCCCAGAAAGCCAACTGTACCCTTGGCTTCATCAGAAGGAGCGTCACCAGCAGGTCGAGGGAGGTGATCCTGCCCCTCTACTCTGCTCTTGTGAGATCTCACTTGAAGTATTGTGTGCAGTT
>JANRGW010047606.1:0-12955 GCA_024733675.1 Psilopsiagon aymara
CCCTGCCCATGGCAGGGGGGTTGGAACTGGATGATCTTAAGGTCCTTTCCAACCCTAACTGTTCTATGATTCTATACCAGTGATCTGGCATCTGTCAGCACACAATATGCAAAGAAGTATTCAAGTTTCAGAGAAACAGGAGCTTGACAGAGTAACAGAGGCACATGAGAAAAGGAAGCATCCTGTCCTCCTTCAGTCCTGTGACTCTGCTTTCCAGAAGAAAGAAGGGCTTCTGGAGAAGGTCTGTTGCATACAAGGGAACAAAGAATACAGAATGTAAGGAGAAGAATAAACAAAAGGCATATGACATCTGGAAGGAAATGTGTCTAAAACAAAACCAGAAAGTTAGAGAAGAAAGGCCTGTGCAATGAATCTGAAAAGATTATATCTGAAAATGAATGAATAAAATAAATCAACAGAAACAGGAGTTAAGACATACTGAATTTTCTGTCTTTGCTGCCTGCCTCCCTCCCTCCCCCTTTTTTATTAGTATAGAGAAGATAGTCACTGGTCAAGGAGACGATAGTTATGCAGAAAACAGAGTTACTATAAGAAAAGGCAATTGCTTGCGAAGTTTTCAGAGAGAAATGAGAAGCATGACAGGAAAGGTAGTACAGAAGAAAAGCTGGTTAGGACCAAAAAAATCACACATGAAATGATAGGGATACTTCATTGAATGAGACGGAGGACTGACTGGGAAAAGGCATTCAGCAGTGGCAAGGGACGGAAGAAAACCACAGGAAAGAATAGACGGATTTATGAAGGAAGAAAAACTGCCTCCTGGCGGAGCCTGGAGGAGCCACAGAGGGGACTCAGACAAAAGCTAGAGTGGTGAAGGGGTGGAAGAGGTTGGGTGCGGTATAGAGAAATGTATACCGCTTGGAGCCTCTGCACGGGGGAGTGTTTGCCCCATATTGCCATATTACAGGGTAATCCTCTCCCTCCTCCCACCCTCAACACTGTAGGGAAATAATTGCTTCAATGCTTGATCATTCAAAACAAATGTTCCCCATATTTTTCAAAACAAATGCTGTCTGGATTAAGACAATTTAAATTTACTTGAAAACATTCCAAAGCTGGAACTTGTAATGAAAACTGCTGTTTAATCATGTGGATTTCAACGTCTTACATTTGTCCCTTTTTCTTTTCAATATTAGGCCTGTTTTAGACAGGGCAACCCCAAAGGATTGTGTGTTCACCGGAAAAGAAACAATTGTGTGCTTCAGAGCCAAAAGGCAGCCCTGCATCAGAATGCTCCAGCAACATGATTACAGTCTCATACATGACAAATGAAAGTCCTCACTACAAAGATCAGATTTTTAAGAAATGCAACATCTCACACCACACCAAACTCTCCCAGAAGACACTGAAAAGACCTCTCTGTCTTCGGGGACAGACACTGTCAGACTGGCTGCAATTACAGTCATCCCGTGTGTCATTCGTGTGTCATGTCCATCCCAGCCTGCCCCTGTTTTTTTCTAAGAGTTTTGGTGCAGGAAAAGGAATTGCAAATTATTTTGCAACATAACCTTGGCATTGTTAATAACCCACATAGGAGACCATAAATTATTCTAACACACTATTTCTGTATACCAAAAAACTTTTCAATTTATAATTCTGAATATTAATTAAGAAACCATTTTCTTTCCCATAAACTTTGAATAACAAGTTACTGCAAAAATACGTTTTAGATTTCATACATTGACTTCTGAATTAGAATAACCAGAGAAGATCCAAGGCAAATACACATCAGAAGGCAGACTACTGAAACTGATGTACCTTCTTTGTTACTCATATAATCCAAACTCATTGTTACCTATTAAAAGGCAGATACTATACAAATGAAAGCCCGGCTTTTGCTGTAACTGTGTATTTACCACAATGTTCAGACATGCTGAACTCATTTGCTCATAACAGAAGTCACAGACAAAATGAGGCCTTTAATTTGCATTTCCTTTTAAGACTGAAAGACCATCATTAATGTGTTTCAGGCAGCACTGCCAACTCACAAATTATGTCAAGCCTCTTGGTATTTTTCTTAAAGATGTATATTTCAGATTTATAGAATTATGTGAAAATATCAGTTTTCACTTTTCAAATTATTATCTTTTGTTACGGGGGGGGGGAAAAAGCCACAACACTTGAGTAATATTATGTATCAAAAAGAGTAGACTATATTTAGGACTAAGAAAGGAATTCAGCCATATTTTATCCTACCACTCTGCTGATGAAATGAATATTTTCCTTAGGTTAGATGCAAAATGATGGCCAAATAACACCAACAGAAGTATTGTTTATAAAAATTCAAGAATAAAAGACTTTTACATCAACTTTGGACAATTTGTGTTTTCTTCCATTTGTCAGTTTATTCCTTCCACTTTGGCTCACCTGAAACTGCCTCTCCCCAGCCCTAAGTATCTTTAAAAAGCAATATGCAGTTCTTATTATTCCACAATGCTGAACCTGATTTTTGTAATGAAGTCTTATTAAGATGACAGTCTGAGAGAAATACTAATTATTTCTAAATTCACAGCAAAATAAATTGAGAAGTAAAAGGAGCATTTAATAATTTAATAGCAAAAGTTATAAGTTGAGGAGTTGTATATTAACCCTGTTAGGCAGCTGGATGTCACACAGCTGCTTATTCACTCCCCCTAAGAGAAACAGGGGAGACAACTGGAAAAGCAAAAGTGAGAAAACTCATGGATCAAGATAAAGGATATCTAATGCATAAAACAAAGATGCGCACCACAAGCCAAGCAAATTATGGAATTCATTCACTACTTCCCATTGGAAGGCAGATGTTTGGCTATTTCCTGGAAAGCAGGGCATCATGCTTAACAGTTACCTGGGACAACAAATGCCATAACTCTAAATGCCCTTCCCTCAAGTTTTATTGTTGAGCACAACATTCTGTGGTATGGAATAACCCTTTGGTCAGTTCAGGTGAGCTGTCCCAGCTGCGTTCCCTCCCAGCCTCTTGTGCACCCCCGATCTACTCACTGAGGGTGGGGGGGAGCAGAGTTAGAAACTGAGAAAGCCTTGACTCTGTGTAAGTGTTGCTCAGTAATAGCTAAAACACTAATGTGTTATCAATACTGTTTTGGCCCCAAATTCAAAACACCACACAGGCTGCTATAAGGAAAATTAACTCCATCCCAGCCACAGGCAGTGCATGAGTTCACAGTACAAAAATAATATATAGGAAAACATGCAAAAACCATACCTTCATTTCAATAACTGTTTGAAGAGCCTTTGTCTTTGCTGGCTCAGGCTGAAGCTGGGTTCTTCTGTGTAATTCCTGTGGAGGGACACGATAGAAATAAGTCTGACGACTCATCTTTCCATTATTTTAATCACTCATATGAATTTATTTCAGCAAAATAAAAGACTGATTATTAGAAGCATGTTAACTCCAAATCCTACAGGTGCTCCGCTCTCCATAAGCCCTCCAGCATCGCTGCAGTCCCTATCTTATATTACAGTCAACTCTAATGGCACATGCGCTATTTCTGAAGCCCTTATCAATAATTAATGTCAACAGTGACAAAGCCAGCAAGTAATTTATTAGTCCAAATACAATGCTGCTGTTTCTGCCTAAAGATCAAAACTTAAATCAGTCGTGTTACTAATTCTCCCATAAGCCATTTAAAAACTATTACTGTAGTTTCATCTTAATTTTTCTTCTAGAATCTGAAATAAGAAATTTTAAGACATTATATTTAAATTTGACATTTTAAAGATAATAATTATAGTGGGTTGACGCAGCACCCTCTACAGTAGCAATTACATTTCAGTTTTCACATTTTCATACTATTTTTTCCTGCACCTTAATCGGCAGGTAAAATAAAAATAGATTCCATTAGTTAAAACACAGAAGAATTAATGTCTACTGGTCTTTATGAGAAAAACAAGAGAGTATGAAGACAGCAGCATTCATTCTTTTATAAATCACAGGAGTTGTACCTCAATTAAAAACAAGTCTACATAGAACAATGTAAAGCTGTAATGAAACATCACCATTTAAGAACAATGGGAAGCTGTAATGAAACATTATCATTTAAGAGGGCAAAAAGCCTAAGCTGGCTATGTCGTCGCAGCCTGTGTGCAGCTGAAGCAATGGAGGAAGAGAACTGCAGGGAGCCCCTGGCCAGCTGGCTGCAGGGAAAGGGGAATTTGTACTTGGGACTCCAGAACCTAGAACACCACATTCACCCAGGCAATCTCATTCTCACCAGCAGAGATCCCAGGCATAAGGGGCACACAGCCTGCACACCGCCCTGCGCCCCTCCCTCCTTCATTCCCCTGTACTGACACAGGTCACCCAGAGGGGTGGTGGATGCTCCATCCCTGGAGACATTAGACGCCAGGCTGGAGATAGTTCTGAGCAACCTAATCTAGTTGAAGATGTCCCTGCTCACTGCAGTGGGGTTGGACTAGATGAACCTTGAAGGTCCCTTCCAACCCAAACTATTCTATGATTCTAAGAATACTGTGATGCATATAACACCCTTCTCACAAACTATCTGAGCAGTTCATTACAAAACAAAATTGAAAATGGACAGATACAGGTCTATTTCTAGTTCTTCAGAGCCCTTCCCCTCAAAAGGACAGGACTACCATGGCAGATTTCTTTCCCTGCTCTTTCTACTCCAGTGCTCCACATACACACTTGAACTAACTGTATAACCACAAAAATACATTTATGCCTCGTAGACTGAGAAGCTCAGTTCATTCACCACAAAGACATTAGCTGACTCCAGATCCTAAACAGTTGTGTCTTTCAAATTATGCCTCTCCAGGGTGGAGGAGTCATCAAAAAAGAAAAACTAAACCATTAATTATCTTTATTCCTATCGTTCAAATCCCCTTGAGTCAAACAACGTACAACTTAACAATCAATTGATAGACTATTAACTATATAAGCAACGCTGGATTGTGCACATTTATTATCCTGCCCCAACTCAGCCTATCCACATTTCTGGTCTTGACTACCTTATAGCCCACAAGCGCAAAAGATGTAATTTTTTTTGTACCATGAATTATCCATCAGTTTCTTGTTCTGTTTAATAATAAGCATATTGCTTATCAGTGCTTTTGAGAAACAACCGCTCTTCAGAGACTAAGTAGTAGAAGAGATTTGGGGCATGTTGTTATATGAAAATATACTGATAATTAACATCTTGGTAAAATACATTAAAAAAAAATGTGTGGCCTAATAAAGTAACTGAAAGGGATAAGATAGTCATGTGTTCTAACTGAACAGAGGTTACTTGAAGTGTAGTATATGACAGGACATAAAATCAAGACACCCACCCCCAAAATTGCCAGGTTTGGCAACTTCTGGTTTAAATAAAAGAAGCTTTGCATAGGTTAACAGAAAACTTCATGTATACAGAAAGAGATCAATACTATGATCTGTAGGATTACAGTTAAGCAGCCAAGTTATGGTCAAATGGCTGGTAAATTAAGAGCATTTAGCTCATACAAAGTTTTCAGAGTCTTCTGTTCACGATCCTAGCACACAAACATAATGGGGCTTGGGCAGTTTTCATTCCCTCTTTGTACTCTGGTTAACAATAATACCTTAGGCCATGATTGAAGCTACTGGGAACTCTGGCAATATAAAGAAAGCAGTTAGATATGCACTGTAATGCCTACTCAGTGTTGTCCACTCTGCTGTTTCCATAGCGGGGACGCACAAAAACATAACCTTTAAACTGTTAAATTAGATTCTGACCCAAAATAGCCTATTGGCACCTTGATCACAGGACTGTCCTCAAGTGTCATATCAGGTGCAAGCGTCTGAATGCATACTTAAAGTTAAGTAGGTCTGCATGCTTTTTTTATTACATTAAATATATTACAGATATATGTATATACATTTAAACTACCTCTGATATATGACAACAATGAACTTCTGATTTTGCATTGGGCATTTATGAAAAAGTATATCTGAAGGGCACTTTTTCCTCTGGGGTGGGTGTGTGTGGGGGTGTGTGGGGGGGGTGTTTGGGGTTTTTATTTTGTTTGGGGTTTTGGTTGGTGGTGGTTTTGGTTTTTTGTAGGGTTTGTTTGGTTGTGGTTTTTTAATAGATACATACAACTAACTATCCACATTGTAAAAAAGAACAAAATCACTGCAAATCACCTATACAGGGAACCTCTCAATCACCACTAGCTGTTTGTTGCAGATGAAACAAGTACCTTCACCATACAAATGTTTTAAAAAAATAATAATGCCATATAGATTTGTCAGCTCTTCAGAAGTCATGGAAAAATAGTTGGCCACTCTTACCACTATCTGATCAGCAAAAATTACAGCTAATTCTAAGACCAGACTTTGCTCCCCAAGGCCACATAAACTGAGCTGGAATATAAACAGGATTCCACACACTACCCAGGGAGACAAAACAGAGTTTCCACCCCCTTAGCCAAAGATGAATAGTCTGCCAAAGGTGAGTATTCCTAGATGTCTATCATAGCATGAAGCTTTGCCTCATAATACTTTTCCTGTTTGCTTTATGAATCAATCTGATGCTGGCTGACTTAAAAGCTTTTCTTCTCTATCCCTGATGGTAAAATGAAACAGACTTCAGGATTCTGGAGAAGATCAGAAAATGACTCCCACTTTATTATTTTGTGTGGGTTTTCTTCCAATCAGATTCAAATGCCTGGAGACTCCCACAAGGCTCAGTTCTTCAATCTATGTTGTTCTATGTATGCATTTTTTCTTTTGGAGTACCTGATTCAGGGATATACTTTTGGGGTACTGATTCAATGATACTACCACTTCATGCATATGATACCTTATACTGATTGGTTTACTACCAGAGGTCATCTGGAGGGTTTCAAATTTGACTGAACAGCTAACCAAAAGATATTCTGAATGTTCCATGAAGTCCTTCTAGCCTAAGGAAACCAGATTTTTATCCATTACATCATTTCTAGAATGATGCTGCTTTGTCTTTTTAATCTTTTTAATAAAAAGCCCAGGAAGGCTCATAAAAAACTTAAAAAGAAAAAAAACACCATCAGGGATAGTTTCTTTTAACCTGAACTGCATAGAATGGAACTCTTCATGTTTACACTTTCATCCATGATAAATTAATTGTGCCATCATCTCTGCAACCATCGAGGTCTATACTAATAATTCCTCAGAGATGTACTCATTTATGAAATTATACTTTCATTATAACCCCTGACATCTGATCATGTAAGATTTTATCATTATCAACTGGTATACATAGCATAGTCTGAACCTAACACCAACTAAAACCCAAATGAAACTTTTTTTATCCCAACGCTATTAGAAGACACTTTATCACGTGGCTGCAGGAAAGCCAGAGAGCTGCAAAAATGATCCTCCTTTTATTCTCTGTCTGATGTACTATATTAAGCTTCCTGAGACATCACTGACTATGCATTGTTCTGATTAGATGAGACTGAGCTGAAACTCTTAAATGAAAGGCTATACCAGTGCAGTTAATGCAGTTCAAGGTTTTACTTTCTATTTACATAAAACTGCTTAAAATAGCATGATATGAAGTACTAGAAAAAAAAGGACTTTTTCAGAAAAGTAGGCAATTTAGAGAAGGTATCATGAAACTGTCAGTGAGTGCATGCTTTTCAATGGTAAGCTTCTAATGACTACAGAGCAGAAGGAAAATGGAGTTGTAAACCAGAATATTTTTAAAAATTAACACAAAGCCCAAGATTTATAAAAAATAGTGATATAATAGGAACAAAGACATCAGAATCAAATAACCATTGGAAGAAGACAGATAATTAAAGATGGCAGCAACCATACCCTACCTAAGGCAATGTAAAACCAGGCATAAGAAAACATTGTGTCAGTAAATCTAGCTTCCTGTATTCCTAGGCAAAATGTTTAAATCTGTAAATCACAGCAGGCAATAGTATAGGAGCTGCTAGTTCTCTCAAACACCTCAAAGCAGACTGCTTCCATTCTCCTGGATAAGAAAGCCTTGGTATTGCTTCTATCTACATGACCAGCTTGTCTGAACTTGAAATTTTAAAATCAGCAGTATATCAATATTTCAATCAATTATTTAAGTAAAAGCATGGCCACTTTACTTAGTGTCTAGTGTTTCTTCAGCCAAAAATACCATTAGAAAGACGAATCAAATTCTATTTAACCAGAATACTACAAAAATGTAAAATACAGGATCTTTTCACCATATAAGCTTATCTTCTCTTTCCCTTTTTCTAAGCCTTTGCATCTATCCCCAGCCAAAATGGTCTCATAGTAATCTAGATGAAAGTATATTTAAGAAACGCTGATCAAACTCTTATCTTTCTGGAAACTGTAAACTGACAACACTGAACATTTCCATGTTTGGCTCCAGTATGTAGGAAAACAAAGCCCTATTATTAGCAACGATTCCAAAACTCATGTTGCTATTGGTCGTCTCTTAAAAATGTTCTACCATAGGTATCTGAACTCTGTCAGAACCTGTTAAAGAAATTTTGTCAAATCCCAACAAATTTTATGGTTTGAAGACAATAAAATGTAGATACAAGCATATGAAAAGAAAAATTACGGGAAATTATAAAGAGCTAATAACTATTATAAAGAGCTAATAACTATTATAAAGAGCTAATAACAAATACTGTGGTAAAGAGTTTCTCTGTAAGCTAATTCTCACAGTTAAGCAAAATATTCAGATGCACGCCTAATTTTCTCTCCATTTAGCATTTTCAAATAATGAGCTTTAATGAATACGGAAGAAATTGCATGAACTGAACACCACGACCAAACTATAAAAGGAAGACCAATAGTACAGACAAGTCTAGCAATAATCTCATTGGCCTCCGTATTACTCTTGAACAATTCTGACACCTCTGATGACCTACATTAGAAAAACTTGTGTATGTGAAGAAGGGGAGGAGGAGGGAGTTTTTACACCAGATTAAGCAATCAATTTGAAACACTAGCCAAAATATTTCTCTACAACAATGATACTTCCATTTACTCCTGAATTCATGCATGAAAGAAGGGTTTATGATATGTTTTACCCATACGCTGAAAGCAGACTATAAGGAAAAATAATCTGATCTTTAAGAAACACAGCTTTTCTTTGACGCGTATGTCAAAAACACCTTCAAGAAACCACATATATTGTCATATTAGAACAGAGTCCTCTGGCAAGACCACATATAAAAAGTTTCACGTGAAAAGATGATTCGTTTATGGAGCTTGAAATGCATGTGGGACAATTTAGCTTCTAATTGAAAGCACACAGAATGTTTCCTGAAAGGAGCTACTGAAACCCTACTTTAACTAGAATTCTTGAAAATTTCTTTTCTTTGTAGGAGGAACAAAATGTCCAGAGGATCCTTTCTTTTTTTTCCCCAGTATCATTAATCTCTTGTCCTCCTACAAAAATGACTTCTCCAAAGGTAAGAAAAGCGAAGTTACTGCTTCACAAATACCTTCAGAGAAAGAAACTCAACAATAAAAGGTTTTCTCTTTTTCCCCCATCGTAATTTTATTTAAAAACCCGTAACAAAACCCCTGAATGGATACAAGTAAAGCCAGTACATGTTTTCAGGAGCTGTCAGGATCAGAAAATAAAAGCTCCAATCACTGCTTACTCTTCTGCAAAGCATACATGCTCTGGAAACATCTTGGCTAAAAAACTTTCTCTTTGTAGTGCATACAGAGCTTTAAAACTGCATGGAAATGACAATTTTTAAAAAACTAAACATCTAAAATAGACATTGATTAATATCCCAGCTGCAGTAAAAGGGGTCAATTTACATAAGAACACGTGAATGAAACATAGTTGGGAGTTATAAACCAAGATTTTTAGGAATTTGTATTTGGGTGTGGGGTTTTGGGTTTTTTTTTTTTTTTTTTTAGAAAAGTACTTTTTTAAGATCACATTTTCAAATTCTAAAAAGGGTAAAATCCTTATCAAATAAATCCTGTAATCCATGATGTTCAAAAAATCCTTACTCATCAGATCCATGATTTAAATATTACCTTCCACCCTCTGAAACTGTTTACTCTTTTCTCCCTCTTTGGAAGTTTGAATGCACAAAGAATTTTTTAATAAGGTTGAAAAAGAAAGAAATATCAGATCAGTTTTACAATAAGTGTAACACAATACTGACCATGGAGTAACAGCGGAATTCCACCCCAGGGCATAACTAAAGAGTAGACTTTCCTAGCTCCTGATACCAGCAGCACAGAGGCAAAGCTTAACCGGGGAAAGTCACAGCAACAGTTACCAAATAGGATCCTAAGATCCAGAAAACACAACCGAGTTGCTGCTTTGTGCCAATTTCACTCTTCATAAACAAACAAAAAACCCAGAACAAACAAACTAAAAAGATAAAATCCTTTTAAAGCATGTATATTACCATGAGATAGGATGTTACAAGCAGTGCCAACATATAATGCTTGTGGTATTTCCATGGGTCAGTTCTATAGGAACAGAATTTTCCAATAGTTCTTCTCAAATCCAAATGACTAACATCCTGCTAGCCCCCTTAAACAAGCTGAAATACAACTTCTGTTCTAGAAAGGCAAAAGACAAAGGGTAATAATCCCTTTAGCGCTTTCCCCACCTTCCAACCTGCACACACCCACAGTAATTTTTTTAATTTCTGTCCATTTGTGCTCTCCTCACATCAAACACAGGTGAAAAACCAATTTAAATGTTCCTTCTTAAATGGAAGCAAAACCAAACGCAGGTGAAAAACCAATTTAAATGTTCCTTCTTAAACGGAAGCAAAATAACCACAACCAGACTCATACTCAACTACTCAGAGCCAGAATTACTGCATTTCACACACTTGCTGGACAAATCTCTAGTTTACTGAAGAATGTATTAGCAGGTGTTAGGAAACACTGCAATTCAGGCATACAGATCACTTTTTTGGGTAGAAATCAGTTTTATAAACTTAGCACTGATAAAACATCAACCCTTGAGTAAAGCATCCTTGCAAGCAGCCCAAGCCAAGCAAGAAAAGTGTTGGCATTCCCTATGGGATGCGCATCCCCATGTTGTAGCAATGCTTTAAATCAATAACCATGGGACTTTTTTGCTTTGAAAAGCGTAGTTTCATACATCTACCTTCCAATATCCATACTTCCTACAAATGGATATCATCATCATCATGGCTTGGCTTCGCGAATGAAGATTTGAGAAGGGCTTTACCCACATTTACTACAAGCATGCTGATGACTAAAAATGGATATACTGCTTTATTATCTTTCAAGCCTACCTTTTAGTGTATTCCTTACTGCCTCTTTTGACATTAGCTCACTAAAGTCACAAGCTAAAATTACTTACGGTTTTGATTTTCAGTTCCCCAATTGTCCAGGAAGCACTTTTCAAATATGGGTGGGGTTTACTTTAAAATTACTGCTGATTTAGGCCATTGAGCATTTAAACATCAGGCCTTTACCAGCAAAGACAACAAACATCAGAGCTAATAAGACTTCAAATGTGTAAGTTCCTTGGCTTTTTGTTACAGCATTTTTTTTTTAAATGCAAACAAAGTTTTCTGCTGATATCTGTGGTGTCCCTCAGGAGTCCATATTGACACCAATACTATTTAATATCTCAAACACTGACAGACAGTGGGATTAAGTGCACCCTCAGTGAGTTTGTGGATGACACCAAGCCAAGTGGTGCAGTTAGTTGATAATGCTTGAGGGAAATGATGCCATTCAAAGGGACTTTGACAGGCTGGAGGAGTGGGCCTGAGTCATTAAATGTACCTCACTATAGAGTATGGGGTTTTGTTTGGTAACTTTTGGAGACAGACTTGCAGAAGGGCTGAATACAACAGGTATAACTACAAAAAATAAAAATGCTTTAACATACTGAGAAAATAATCATATGCTATATATTATCCAGTATCTACATCTATATTTTTCAAACTCAAAAACTTGGAATTACTGATAGTTTAAACATTTAACGACATCTTTGTTTCAAAATAATGGGAGTCAGTTCAAAGCTTCTCACAGTGACACTTGTTTCAGAAGATCTTTAGGGAGAAGAAAGGAACTGAAAGAGAGTAGCAGACAAGGGCAGAGGTTTAATACTCTCTCCCTCCTGCTCTTACCCATGCCACCCTTTGTCAGATCTTATTTTCTTTTGTATATGAAGACCAGGACAACATAATGCTCATGTCTGACCAAGAGGTACTGCAGGGACCTCAATTCACAGTCAAGCAGCAGCAGCTTTCTCTTCCTAGCTGCTTTCTCTCTCTTGGAAGGACATTCAATGTCCTGTTTGTTCCATTTTGGGGAACAAAATGGATCTTAACAAGCAAAGGAAACACTACTTCTATAGTTTCAAGGAGGGTCTGAGGCAGAAACCATTATCACAGGAAGGGAGCCACTCTACATCCTGAACCCTTCCCTACACGGCTGGGGAGTCTGGATGCCCTTCTGGTTTAGAGCAGATGATTCACAGCTCCTCAGCACAGACAAGGGCAGGCAGATTACCATTACAGCAACTAATCATTGAAGAAGCTTGAGGGAATAGACTGACCTCAGATAGGTTTGCATAATTTATGATCCACAATGGGGTCCCAACACTGATGCATTTAATGCATGCATCACCTTTCTTTCCTTTACATCTCAGTAACATTTTCATTTTTTACAATCTTTACCTGCTTTCACATACTCTAATTCAAAGACACTGAGTCCCCCTAGCCCAATTTGAGCCACCCACTATTGCGTGTACATTGCAACTGGAGCTTAATTTACCCAGTCTAAGGCAAATATAGAATCATAGAATAGTTAGGGTTGGAAGGACCTTATGATCATCAGGTTCCAACCCCCCTGCCATGGGCAGGGACACCTCCCACTAAACCATGCCACTCGAGGCTCTGTCCAACCTGGTCTTGAACACCGCCAGCAATGGAGCATTCACAACTTCCCTGGGCAGCCCATTCCAGTGCCTCACCACCC
>JANRGW010047610.1:0-20833 GCA_024733675.1 Psilopsiagon aymara
CCACAAGTTAAAAACACAGTGCTGCACCAACTACTAAGAAGGAGAAAAATGACTGCTACTGCTGAACCCATGACATTAGGTCACCTAATAATGGCATATTGTTTGGAATTGACAGAATGGGAAAAAAACAAGACATGTATTGCTTCTACCTGTATCTTAGTTACCAATTTCTAGACTACTCTGTTTTTTTCATCCTTCTTCTGGTACTTTATAACTAACCTCAATCAGAACCTCTTTCTCCCCTTCATCAGTATGTTTTGCATTATCCAGTTCATCATGCATCTCAGAGAGCTGGTCTTGAAGATCTCTGATCTCAGACTGGTGTTGTTCCTGCTCCATCTTCACTTGAAAAAACCTTATCAGGAAAAATCGGACAGAATTGTTTAATTTGGAGAAATTACAATTAGAAATTACAAATTTTTAGTAATTAGAAATAACTACTTAGTATTCAAAACAACAAAAAAATACAAATATGTATTCCTATATTCCCACATAGGAAAGGGATATAATGAGGCAGAAAAATGAAATATCAGAGGGGTAAAAATGAGAACTCTAAAGTAGATATATAACTGGAAAGCTGTATTTTATTTTAAACCCGGTACTATATACTTGACTAAAGTATCAAGTGTTTTAATATTTTAAAGAGTTGAACTATATATTGTGACCATGAAATATAAAAACAAATTTGAATTAAGAAGACTATTCATTCAGCAATCTTTCTCTTCTTTTCAGATATCCTAAAAGCATGCCTCTTTAAAACAGTGAAAACACTTCCTACAACAAAAAACGTCACTGTCAGATTCCACTAACAGATCCTAAAAACACAGGCACTTTTAAACTAAAAAGTTTAAGAAAAAGCACAAATTCCAAAGAATAACTTCTGTTACATTAACTCACTCCTCTAGGTTCTGCCTGAGTTCCTTCTCGCTTTCTTCCAGCTGCTTTTTTAAGGCTTCTTTTTCACACACACTTTCATCAAGTTGCAGCTGAAGATCTTTCAGCCTTGCTTGTGTGGCATTTCTCTCTTCTTTGGAATTCTGCTGATTCTGAATTTTGTACACCAAAAGTTAAGCAAGATAACAGACTAAGCATAAATAAATTAAAGGTTCTTTTTATTGTATGAAAGAAGCCATTGCAAGATTTTGATATTTTTCACTTGTGAAAGTGCTTCATAACCTATGAATATTAAAAGCCTGGAATGCTTATTTGCACCCACAAAGCACTGCTTTTTGGTTTTATTGGAAATGTGAGGAGTGAAGTCTCCTCAGTACTATCTCATCAGTTTGAAGTATAATGGTTCTTATGATAGGGTTAACATGCAAACTGAAAGAAGCCAAACTGTTTTTCTTCATGTCTTCAGAGCACGGCTGTACTTAATTACTTCAAATTCAGCACTACAAAAATAACGCAGTAATTAGAAAACAACAGCTACATAAGCAATACAGTTTGTCTCTCACTTCACATCTGTCTTGCTACAATCAAAGGATTAACATTTACCTCTTTGGATACCTAAGAAATTTTATGTGCATGTGTCTAACATATTTATTCACCTCTCCAAGCTCTTTTTCAAATACTAAGAAAGAGATTTCTCAAGAAAAGGATAACCATGCTATGTGCAACTACATTTAAAATTAAAAGTCTTTTGTAAAAGCACAGGTACCTGGCTTACAAGGAATAAGAAGCAAAAAAGGATTCAGCTGGTTGATCAGTTGTCACTTACTTAGAAAAGTTTATCTGAAATAGTCAAAAGCTTTACA
The DNA here is from genome assembly GCA_024733675.1 of Psilopsiagon aymara. NCBI lineage: Eukaryota > Metazoa > Chordata > Aves > Psittaciformes > Psittacidae > Psilopsiagon > Psilopsiagon aymara. Next base: position 1,758 of record JANRGW010047610.1, read on the forward strand.
AGAACAAAGTGCCATACCCTAATTTCTAGATCCAATTTTTTTTCTAATTCTTCCACTTTCCTTTCAAGTTCTGCTTTTTGCTCCATCAATGCTTTTACTTCAGCTGAAGAATCTGAAACCTACAATTAAATAGAGATGTTTAATCCCACAAAGTCAAGATGCTCTTTGACAATTGTTCTTTTTAAATCTAAAGTAAAGCTACAAGCAAGGCTAATGAAGTGCAGCATCACCAGTGACTTTTCATACAGGTCAAGCCAAGCTAATATTTTCAAAGGAACCATGATTTGATTTTCATAAAACTTCTTAGTAATTGCTCAAGGGATGTTGCAAATAATACTGAAAATATACAAACCTAAAGAAAAATTCAAACTAGGCAACATATGAATTAAGTGACAAGGACTTGGGGCCAAATTCAACTGAGATACCACCAATTACACAAAACTGCCATCAAAGGGGTTCATACTCGGATGTCAAGACAGATTTGAAAACACTGTTTTTTGGTAATTTCAGAAGATGTGCTTTATATATTCATTTTGACTGATTATAGCCCAGGATAAAATAATCATCAAAAGAAAGCATTTAATCCTCATGCTATCACTGCAACAACTGGGCATTCCTTCACTTTCCTTTAGAACTGAAAAAACAGTTCACCATGTAGCAAGAAACAAAAACTCTTCAGCAGGCAGATTGTCAAATGCCATTAATGTAATACGGCTCTTAAAAAATGTCCTAAATTATTGCTTTTCTAAATTACAAATTAAAATACTCTTTCCACAAAGATACATATTTACAATCACTATAACGAGAAGATGCTCCACCATTATTTTTTAAAGCTATGTACATTAGCTTTTTCTTTGATCCAACAACCTTTTGATGTTCACATTAAGTTTGCCTCTCTCCTTCTAAAATGTAACTCTCAAAGTAGACTCTTTTACATTATTCTTTAATTGTTAACAAAGAGATTTCCCATAAGTCACCTCAGTACATGATTAAAATTAAGCTATACTACTGAGAATACTACAATAATATACAGTACTAGAAGAATAGTCTCATTTAAGTCAGTGAGGGAATTCAAGTTTTTTAAGCTCTGTTTGAAAACATATCACTAATAAACTAGCCAATCCAACTTAAGAAATTGTTTACCTGTGTCTTTCCAGCAGCTCTTGACTTTAAAGTCTGAATTTTCTCAAAAACCAAGTTGACTTTCCTCTTTGTTGCATCATCATTATCAGCACTTCTAAAACATACAGAATAAAAGCAATGATACGATCAAAGGTCCTATTTTTTTTAATATTGGAACAAATTCAGAGTGTCCAAACTATGTAAAGTCACCACCACAGAAAAAAAAAAAATCCAATATGAAACATTCAGAAATTTTCTTAGCTATGATTTCATTAAATCCTTTAAAGAGAGGCTGTTAAAAAAAATTATATTCACTGAACTCTTTAATTGCAGCTCTCTTCTACAAAATTACAGCTGTGGAAAGACAGGTATTCAGCATGTGCATTATACAAACATACTGAAATTAGAAGTAATTAGTACTACGTTTTTCAAGTTCTGACTACTGCACCATAAAATACACTTTAGCAGCTCCCAAAAGCTGCTATATCAGGAATTCAAAAAAAATCAAGTACATTGTCTATATTTTAATTCATTTATCTTTCCTTCATCTTTCAATAAGTTATCATTAGGAAACACTAAGTGAAAGAGTTACAGGTAGACAAAGGATTAAATGTACATCAACAAGAGAGCTTCTGCCATAACTTTAAGAGGCAACACTTTTTTGTTGTTTAAAAAATCCACAAGCTTAAACTCCCATGCGTTATGATTTGAATCCTTCATGAAGCTCCATATCACATGAAATTTAACTCCTAAAGTATTTAAAAGAGGAAACAGATTCTAATTCATAAATTTCAGGTACACTTAATCAAATCCTGTACGATACCTTATGTAAGTCCTGCTTGACCAGGTATTTTGAGATCCTATGCCTTGAAAGATACAGCTCAGATACAGAATTACAAAAAATTCTAGCTTTGCTTTTACAGTTTCATATTTTAAATATAATAGAAAATAAATATTGAGAAAATAAAGTCTCTTTGGAGAGCAGTCCTCTCCAAAACTATGTTTACTAACCCTTCCTTAAGGTAATTGTAAAGTATCTGTTTAGCAGTCTCTTCATTCGTTTGCTGTGCAAGACCTTGCTGGCCTTTTAAGAGATCAGGAGTTGCCTAAAATGACAAGACAAAACATCAAAAAATATAATCATATGAGGGTTGTAAATACAACCTCTACAACTTCAGTCCTCTATTCTAGTCTATTGTGAGAACACATGTACTGCGGACCTAAGTTCATAAAGATCCATTGGAGTTTTGGCCTGCTGCAATAAAAAGTATGCTCCACACCAAAAGAAAGAAAACATAATATTGCATTCTCCTCTTGTGCATTTATAATGAATAATCACATCATTTACAATAATCTCCTTTAGTCCCACCATCTTCCTTCACCCAAAAAAGAATAAACTGTTTTACAAACCATGTTTTCTACACCTACAGATAAAGGAGTCATTTTTGTGGTTTTACTTTTCCCATTTGGAAGTATTGTGTGATGGGTATTTGGTCTAATGAAGAGCAGAAAAATCTGCATGTAACAGTATGAAAGTTTTAGTATGCGAGAGTGCAAAACACAGCTTAAAGAGTAAATTCAAATTTACCTGTATATGAGGGACAGATGAAAATGTTCTCACAGAAATCTTCTTGGCTCCTGAATCAGGTGGAATTGTGATCCGGTTTGGCAACAATAAAGTAGAAGTTACTGTTCTAACTTCTTCTCTCTTATTCTGTCCCGGGAGTGTTGACGACCTGAACATCAAGCTCTCAGTATCAGCTCCATTTTGTTTATGGTGTTGCAAAGAACTGAAACTGCTGTCCTGAGTGTCTTTATCAGGCATTTGCAGTTTTCCAATACTTTGAGCAGAAACCTTCATCTCTTTGGAAGGTGACTTTTGATCTCTGGATAACTGCTTGTGAAAGCAAACTTCAGATGGTCCCAGCAAGTGCTCAGTTGACTTACCCAAACTTTTACTGAATTCACCTAAATAATCTGAATTCACATTCGACTCTAATGACAAGGCACTATCAACGCTTCTTGACCTTTTACGATCATCTGGATGAATTCTATTCCTTTTTCCTGACCTACCTCTTCTGTGAGGATCCACTTTCTTATCAAACTTTTCAATTAGCTGATCTACTCCTGGAAGTGAACCAGTATCAATATCACGACCAGTTCCAGGCAAAAATGGGATATATCTTCTGTTTTCATGCCGATTAACGTTGTCTGCATATATGGCATACTCTTGGTCATCAAGTAAAAATCTGTATAAGGAATTTGCTGAAGTGGGAGTTGCTGATGAGGACGATGACCTTTGTGAGTCATCCAGTACTGGTCCAGCTGAATCTTGTCTACGGAAAGGAAGAACATCTGGTCTCGGTTTTCTTTTCTCTGGATAAGCAGTGGGACTAATACATGGGGATCCTCCTGCAGATGAAAATGACTCTGAAACACACACCTCACTGAGGCTGATGGTGCTACTGGGACGATCCAACAGCTGCTTATTTTGATCTTCTGTTTCTACTGACCTGTTCAAATGCATTTTTTTTGAATTTGCTTTGGGCGGCTCTGCAAGATACGTATTTGTCTTCTGCAGGGACACTACTTTAGATGAGGAAATCCAAGGCTTTGCTTCAGTTTTTTCATCTGCAAAAGATTTAGATTTACTGCACACAGAAGACTGGTAATTATCCAAGTTCAGGTTATTTTTTTCAGGATCATAAGGCTGTAAAAGTTCAGGATGTCTTTGAAAGTTCAACAGATTTGAGGATTTCATTGTTCCACCTTTAAATTCTGATAGTCCATTTTCCTTTTCATCCACATTGGCTATCTTTAGACTTTTAAGCACACCCGGTTGCACTTGCTGTGTTCCAGGAAACATAGTGTGTTCACTGGCTTTGTCCTCCAACCTAAAAACAGTATTGGAGTCTGTGGCTGGCTTGCTTGCAGTATGAGAAATGACATCTTGTTCTTTACCAGCTGAAGGATTTTCTGACAAACACCCTTCCGTATTGTTTAGTACAATGTAAGGATGTCCATCAATTCCCTGGACTCTAATACTGACACCGTAAGACCCCGTCCTAGAATTTTGTGCATTTCTGGTTTTTTGAGTCTCCTCACTTGTGAGTTCAAGAGTAACTTCATAGTCTTGCTGCACATGTTTAAAACCAGCAAAATATGGTTCCATGATTGCCAGAGGAATATGGCTGAAGAGAAATTACAAAAATGTCATTTAAAACACTTCAGATTATCTCATTCATTATTTTATTGTACCAATCAGTGTGACTATGAAGATTTAACAGGAATACGCAGACAGATCAATATACAAGCTATACAAAGCTTGAAGCAAATACACTGTGATCTAAATGTCTGATTCTGGACCAATGTAATGCTATTTTATGATCATAAATGGTAAAAAATAGCAAGTTAACACTACCTACGCAGAGTTGGTGCTAATAGCTTTAGAATCAGATTACTTCAAGTATAAGAAATTCTAGTACAATTTTTTGAGTGAAAGCAGCTTTTATTCTGGGTGTCTCCACTGAATTACTGAAAGACTGTACATTTCACAAATCAATAATCATTTTACAGTCAGCAATTATTAACAGCTATATCAACATTTGAACCTAAAGACCAGGAGAGCAAAACACAACCAGGCAGTTTTAGATTATGAATTTTAGGCAACTAAAGCACTGCAAGGAAGGTCAATATCCTCATACCTTTGAGCTGCACTTTTACATATTTCTTTTCAACATTTGTTTCTCAAGACATCTGAAAATAAACTTTTTCATTTATTATCTCATTACCATCCATAAGAATTAACTTTCCTACAGATTAATTCAACAATTCCCCCAATGTGGGCTTGTTCCAGAAAACTCCAGTTGCTATTTTGAAACAGATACTTTGCTGAGCAATACAAATAGAAAAATGCTGCTAGTATTTCCACAGCTGATACCACCTTTTTCAGATTCAACAGGAATGTTAATTCTGGCCTATATGTGCCAAAACTACTCCTGCTCTAAAAAAAGTGGAAATCAAACCCTACCTGCACTTCTAATGTTAAATGCCATTCTCTTTTTCTGTAAGAGCTGGCTTGGTGAGTAGTTTTACTTCACTGTCTGTTGCATATTATGTGCCGACTGTCTAGTGGCAGAGGCAATGCAGTGACAATAAGAACCATGTCTATAAAAGGATGAAACACAATACTCTGATGCAAAACCTTGAGGGAATAAACTTTTGAACTGAGCTGGAGAGTTGAGTAACCACTGAAGCCTGACAAAACCAAGATCATTAAACAGTGGTGAATAATCATTGAAAGGAAACAGAAAGAATGAGATGTCTCATGGAAAAACAAAACTCTCCAGCCAGTTTCACTCTCCTGTGTATCTCAGCATGAACTATCTCCCTTCAGATATTCTAAACAACAGCAGAATTATCATTTCTTCCTGACAGTGATTTAAAAAGTTGGACTCACTATCAAAGTCTTCCTCAGATATTAAAAGATTCAATGAATTAGGCAAATTCACCAAAACTAATTCAGAGGTTACATTCACTTAATAAAGAGAAGTAAACAGACAATATGAATTGGGTCTCCATTTAAGACTTCCTGAGCAGGAAGGGAAACAGAACAAGACAAAAGCAAAGATGAGCCAGGGAAGGCTAAGGGAAATAGAAAAATGAACGAGCAACAGAAGGTTAACAGCAAGTACCAATACACTTTATTATCTTGGTACTCCATTCTATTTCTCTACTCTTTTTTACCTTCTCTGAATACTCACAATATCTCACATTAATTACACTGCTCCAGTGTATAAGCTGAGACAAAAAGGACTAAGTAAAAACAACAGAAGCTGATTCTAATCACAGAGTCAATGAAAAGATCTCTATTGGGTTTTCAACCAGGACACAGAAATCAGCTCTGAGCTGCTCTAATGGTGGCTGAGGAAGCAAAGGAGGAAAAAGAGATAGCACAGCACAGAGCTCTAACAGAATATTCACTGAAGGGACCAGACCACACTAATCTAATGAATGGTTGCTGGAGGTTGGAAAGAAACTAGGCTCTCCACTCTGTTCTTCAAACTGTTGAGTGGGTCCAGCTACACTCAATTACTCTTTGTTTGCTCAAGGCAACAAAAAGGAAGTATTTCTGAGAGTTCAAAAGATGTTTTCAAATAAGTACATCTTTTGAAGCTTTTATGTTTTCCATTTTTAATTATTGCTATACAATGTTGATCTGAAGTCACTATTACTGGTATGTAATAATTAAAGTTAATTATTTGTTTTAGAAAAAAAAATATAAAATAAAGTTTATCAGACTTCTAAAACAAATCTGCTTAATTTTCTAGGAAAAAAGTGTTAACAAGACATAAGTTTGCAACTGAGAATTACTGACAAAGAGACTTGAACCAGTCCATGAAAAAAGCAACAACATTCTGTATCTTCTGAAGAACATTTAAATAATCTCAATGTTCTCAGAAAACACGTCATTCAGAACTCAAACTTTATAAAAAGAAATCTAGCTTGCAGAATACAGTATGATGATATTACAATAAGTTCAAATCACCCATGCATATTTGCATCTCACCATGCAAGTGAAAAACCTCCATGATTTATACACAGGTGTAGCATACATCTGCAATAGATGAATACATGAATGCCTTTAAAAATGACTTTCACTTAGTGATTCTAGCAAAACTGGAAATACCACCAATAAATTTAGACAATTTACTTAGCAGATGAAGATTTATACTACACTTTAAAGCTGTATGTATTAGCAGACCTATAAAAACAGTAACATTCGTCCGAATTTGCTAATAGTGGTAATATACACAAGATAAAGGGGTCAATAAAAAACCCTGAAACTTAAAAAAAAGAAAAAAAATTCAAATCAACCATAAAGAATAGGTAAGCAATAAATGTCAGTAAGTCAAATTCAGGGTGACTGAAGAGAGGTGCTTTCAAACATGTTGCTAAAAATATTAGATAGCCAGAAAGAAAAAAAAGAGACCATACCAAAATAACAACTCAACAACAACCACAAAACAGCAAAATCCCTCATGTATAGTGGAAACTGTATTTATGCTAATAATCTACCTTAAATTAACCATTAATATATTTAATTTGTCTCTAAAACTATGTAGAAGTACATGAATTTGTCTTCCTCAAGCATTATACTAATGAATTATATATACTATAATATATACTATTAAAAAAGCATAAAACCTTGTAGAAATCAAAGTGCTAGTACAAATTTTTTAAACGAAATTTTTTAATAAAACATTTTATCTTTCAGGTACTATGAAAATATATAACAATCCCTATTACATCTACAAGAAAATAAGAAGCTAGTCCTACCATTCTAATATTTAAAGGTCTTACGTAAGGGTTCCTATTTTATAAGATGTTAAGCCATGGTCAACAATACTCCCATGAGCTACATAGTATCTGAAAGTTATTTTACAATACCTGAAAAAAATGTTGGTAATATTGTAAACATTTTTAAATGCTTTAAAAAAGCATTACTGTTTTTTCTCACACAGCCTTTCTGAGGAAAACCTAACTCCTCTAATGACGCCAATTGTATAATTACAGTTACAGTCGTATTTTTACGCAAACGCTGTGCAGTCAGCACCTCAGGCTTTGGCAGGCGTACAGCAATAGATTAAGATAAGAAGACCGAAGCTGTTCCCCTCCTATCGGTCTGCTCCACTCCTCTGATGGACATCATGTCAAAAATGAGAATAACAATGACTGAATATACGCATCAGCCATGAATATTTGCAGACTGGCATGCCCAGGTAAATGCCATCAGCCTTCTCTTCAATACTATTGGTGGATGAAATTCTGACATCTGACGCAGCAGGAGCTGACAGACAGGGACCTGACAGCTCCTGATATAGCTGCCCAGTTTTAATCTCCTTTAAGACTGCTGAACCTCTCAAATGTTAAGGCAAAACAGTTTGTTTACTCTTAAACTTATAAAGAGAGGTTAGACGTTTTCAGAGTTATTAGGAAGAGATTTTCCCCATTTGTCGAGCTGCTTGTCATTTCCTTGGAGTTATCTATAAAAAATAGAAGCTTTTATTTTTTTCTTATAGAGGGTGATGCACATTCTAATTCAGATTTTCTGCCAAACTAGTATTTTTACTTTGAAATACTAAAGTCTTGATAGTAATTTTATTTAGTGTCTCACAGAGGTTTAACAATACAGTTTTCAGAAAAGAGAAGCAATAATTCTTCATAAATTCTTAACCAGGTAGAAGATTGCTGTTATTTTACAAAATAAATACAATATATTATTTTATAAAATTGAATAGTATCTCCTGCTTGTGAAGCAAATATCACAGCAACATATACAAATTAATCAGGACATAAGAAATAACTATAATAAATTCTTTTCCTTTGGAAATATTCTACATGCTAAAATGACAGATAATATAGTCAAGGACATACAACCATCAATATCTTTCAGAGATTAGAAGTTCAGCTGCAGTTTAGGACAATGAAAGTATATTGGCATTTTCAGACTGGTAACTTCATCTGCCCTTCGTACCAAGCCAAATATTATTGAGGCGCAAAGTCTCACTTGAAAACGTGCAAACAGTCCAGTAAAGAAATAGCCTGATTTTCTACAGTTACACCATGTAGACTTAAAGAGCTGCATTTATTGATCAACAAGTCCAGTAAGTCCAGTCATCATCTAGGGCAAATCCAAAACATAGAATTAAAGATACAGGAAACAATGTCAGGTACAAATCAAGCAAACTCACTGTATTAGGCAATACATTAGGTTTTACAGATATCACTGCAATGTATTCACTGTATGCCCCAGATAAGTTATTTTATTTAAAAATTCAGCAAGAGTTATTTTCAATCAAATCTCTCATTGAAAACTGCCAAAAGCTGAAAGAAACTAATTTCATGAGTTTAACCCTAGACTCAGCCTGAGCCTGCAGGCCCGATATGTTTGTATCTACATAGACCCTTCCTCGCTCTGAAATGTCAGGAAAACCATGTGTGATCCCAATATGCTCACATATTGCTTCATCAGGCTAAAGGATCAAGTTCTTTAAAAAGATTCAAATATGTTGGTTTGAAAGATGCTAACTTCCCTTCAATTTTGTTTGTTACTAACTCACCTGAAAAACACAGGTCATAACACACTATTTCCACAAGCAACAGTTCTAGCATGCCATTATCTCAGCTTACACAATCCTCCCTGCTCCTTTTGTGAGCCAGCAACCACACAGCAGCAAACCGAGCAGTTTTGTGTCACACCAGCAAGTAAGGCACCAAGGAGCAATAAGATCACCTATTTTGGCAGTAACATGGCCTTGGACTGCTTGAGACAACCACAGAATTCCAAAATGAGTTCTCAGGGATGTTTTTTGAGGACAGAAGCCTTTAAAAACTTTAATGAACAAACAAACAAAAGTGGCACTCAAAATGTTCAGGCCTTGCAGTTTGGAAATTTCTTTCTAAAATCAGCCTTCATAAATGTGTTTAAACACTCATTTTAAATACTGGCCTCCAGTGGGCGTGGAGGTCCATATTTTATCATTACTCAGAAGTGGTTTCATTTTTCTTAACAACTTATTTTTGTCAAAAGTAGAAACTATGATATTTTTGTTTATAAATAAAACTTGTGAGCAGAGGATCTCATGTCTGAACATCCAATACTCTCTGCATGTTGTTCTGTAGCAGCCTGTTCTCCAGTGGTGATATGATACTTTTCAAAGAACCACAGAAGAGGAATACTGAAAGTTTAACAGGTCAAAAACATTCTTCAAAAGTGACACCAAAACATTTCTTTTCTCAGCTACTTTAAAGCTGTCTATGAGGAGCTACGTAAGACCGGCCTTCAATCAAAGAAACCCCTGTAATTTGGAAGCCTGGCTGTTCTCCCTGGCAGCATTTGCAGAAAGAGTGCCCTTGAGAAACATACTCCTCTGCCAGACACAGCTGCTCCCTTCAGCAGCTCTGCAGCCATACTAACATTACAGCATCACAAAGGCATGGAATTGTGTCCACTCATCCATTTCAGTTATTCCTTAGCTAAATCTATAGGACAGACACATATACATCATATATAGTGCGTGTATATATATATTTTATATATATATAAAAACACACAAAACAACAACAAAAAAAAAAACCAATACCATAATCCTGAGACTCCTAAAACAACCAACTGAAGATTTTCCATTAAAGGGAGATTAGGGCATACCACACTGTCTTTGGAAGAGTGAACTTTTTTGAATTCTGACAATGCCAAGCTATTAAAGGGTAAAATAGCAAAGTACATTTGGTTCCATGGAATTCACCTCCACATTTTCTTACCAGAAAAAAAAAAAAAAATCACTTCCCATATTATTTAATCAATGCCTTTTTTCATAAGGGAGATGTAACAGTTTCTGAATGTTTACTCCAGATTTTTCACACATGCACAGCAGAATGCCAGGAAGGAACTATAAAATTTGGCATCCAGCTTTACATAACATTGAGCTTGCTCTCCAAGCTAAATAATGGATTCTCTGCGCAGCTGACTATTCAGAAAGTAGCAGCAGTATCACATGAAGACAAAGTGGGTGTTAGGTCAATAATAAATTGCAGTGCTATGGAAAGAGGACAGGAAATAACTTCGGGAAAGAAGAGGAAGGAAAACTTACATACTGTAAGGGTAAAGGAGAGGAAGCAGACAGGATAATTCATGGAAAAAACTGCAATGTTTTTACACTTGGTGGAACACAGTCTTACAAACATGCTTTGTAAGCATGATGGGAAACTTGCTCAATGTCAATCCTACCTATAAACTGAGGCTTCTGCAAAAGGAAGAGGGACCTGGACTGCTGTTCCTTTGGGGCAGTATGGAAAATAGCTCTGGGGTAGCTAAGTTTATTTGATCTACTTCTCACAGCAGAGCAGAAGGGAGGAAAGTGAAAATTTAAGGTTCTAGATATGAGACTGTAAAAAAGGGGACAGTGAAACGCGTCAAAGAGCAAACTGACAATATCCAGCAACATAAAGACATGTGAAAACAAGTTCGCCATCTTTCTGGTGGATTACTTATGCCCATTTAAGATTCTTTCCTAGTTTAGATGTATTTTTGTCTATATAAAATAACATTTGCATCACACTTGGCAGTCACTCCTCAAAATTGTTAGAAAGAAAATTATGATAGTTACAGAACCTAATAAAATTTCCACAGCAATTTCTTCTTGTCCCTGTACTGTCCGTAAACTGCCACTCCCTCTCTGTGGTCAAAATACACAACTTTCAAAAGGCCTATATAGAGGATCTTCTACAGTATATCATGTCATAATTCAGGAGAGGGAGGGGAAACTACCGTAAGAGATTTATTTATTGGCCAGCACTTCTGATGACAGTATCAAAGACCTACTTAAAATTTCTGAAAGCTAGAAAACAGAGCACAAAGCTTTAAAATATTAATTCCCCTTAAAGCAGCATGGAAGCTTCATGTCCCACCTTTTCTTCCCACTTGTTAGAGTAAGACTGAAAAATTTTATGCCTAAAAAGAAATAAATCATGAGATGATGAGAACCTAAGTCATTTGGCAAGTATTATTCAGCATATATATCAGAGTTACACTGCAAAGACTTATGCTTGGTATCACACAGACACAAGACAAAATCTTCAGCCTCAAAGACAGGGCTGACCTATTATTACAGGCAGAATTAACCTTAGATATTTCATAAAAACTAAGCTAGCAATTTATGCCCTTCCAAAAACACTACATACAAATGAACTGCATAAGCTATTCCTAAATTTAATACTAGATCCCATCCACCTCCTTAGATACAGTCCCTCCTCATACAGTCCCTCTACACACCTACATTATTAACTGGCGTAGTACAAAGAGAAAGGACCAGGTTTTGACCTGCTACATTCCATTACGGTCCCAGGACTGCATACCCAACATTGCATTGTTATCTGCAACAAAATTCAGATTCATTGCCAGTCCAAGATGTGCACGGTGCTCATGTAGAGACATAAATGCTGGAGGAACATATACCCACACTGCACACTGCCTCCCTTTGAAAGCAGTAATTCCAGTCTCCGCACCAGAAGCCATGCAGGCCTGTACCTTCCATGGTTGTTTTTTGTTTTGTTTTGTTTTGTTTTTTCCTTTGACCAAGCTGTGGTTAAATATGGTACTCATGTGGCTTTTGATACACAATGGAAAATGAAGTCCAGGCACAAACACTGACCCATAGAGAGCCTGGTGACAGAAGCAAGCCTGCTATCATAGTACTACATTTTAACAGTAAGTATTTCAACGTTTCTGAATCAATTACTTCATTTCTATTCTACGAAAATATTCTCTGTTCTAATTTCAGGTGGCAGCCTAGGGCAGCCTAGAATTTCTTGCAGGATGAAAACTCCGAGTAACACTTTTCTTCTATAGCTGTTGGTGGAACAGGTTAGATTACACATATTATTTTAACAACTTCTTCTGAAATGTAGTGTAGCAAAGTGGATGAATTCTGGATTTGCTGCCTCAGAGATGAAGATTTCAGTTTCACTTGTGCCCAAATATTAAAGAACCTTATCCAGATGCTCAGCCAATAAAACAAAATATTAATAGCCACCTCTTCAAAGACAAGGACAGGAAGAGAACTGTGTTAATAAAGACTGTCAACAGAAAGAACTCAACAGTTAGACCAAAAGATATTGTTCTCTTGCATACAGCTTGGTTCATACTCCCTCTGGCTGAAAAATGCTATGTTTGAGGAAGTCTCAGAGTCTCAAATGTAAAACATCTTGTTAGTCCTATGGATGCACATGTGACAGATCAGCCAAATGCTTGAGCTGTGTGACAACTAGCAGGTTTTGTTGGTCTATTTTCCTGCCCTCCTCCCCTTTCCCCCCACTCCCCAAAAATCTGCTTCAATGGCTGCAAGTCAACAAGAAGATATCTTGGCAGATCTTCAGGTCTCATAAATTGTCAAAATTTGACTGAAGACAAGGACATAATATATATCCCGTTTTCTTAACCTGCTGTATATGAATTCACATTGTCATAATTTTACAAGATTTATTCCCAGAGAAAACATGGCATGACCCACTAACCTTGCTTACTGAGCCTAGTGACACAAGTTTACTTACAGATTCTAAGAGCATTTCGCAATTTCAAATACAATAGCTGGGTTTTATGTGAACATCTGATAGGATTACACCCACTCCACAAGAGATTCTGTGTTGTTTAACTACATTTTCCTCCAATTGTCAGTATTGGAAACTTTGTATTTTGTTCCAGAGGAAATTATCTTAATATATCCAAATGATATCATCATTCTTTCAATAATAAAGAGTATCCTGTTCATAGTTTTAAAGGCTTGGGCAAAAACCTCAAGCTTGTTAAAATAGTTTCTTAGAAAGCCCTTCTCAAAGTAATGAAAACAGGGTAACAGTTAAAAAGTTCTGGCAGTGCTTCAAGAACACAAAATTACTTATATTATCTTAAATAAACTTGCTTACTCCAGAAATTATTCCTTCGATTTAAATGTGACATATCACTGGACCTTCTTCTCAGTATTCTCACCCCCCAAAAATATAACTTTGTCTACAGAAATTACAGTTACAGCGACACAACAGATAAAACCAGAATAAACCCCTGACTACAGAAACATAGCTTATTACTAAATAAAATTAATGACCTACATGAGTACAACTGCATGCAAAGACCAAAATCTCACCTATAAGACAACACATAGGAAAGGGTCAATCTCTATGGAGATCCAAGTATTTAAGTACAAAAACTACATGTAAAATAGACTTAGGAGTCATGTTTACACTATCAACATAAGGCCATAGCTTCATGCCTATTCAAGCTGGTTAAGCCTCCCATTTTTCTATTGTTAAACTTTGACTTAATTACCATGTATTCTTTAAACACCTGACTTCACACCCATCTAGTTTCTTTCAACTAACTCAACCATGCATTTTAAAATTTAAATATGCAGTCAGAACTGCAGGCCCTGAGCCCAGCCACCATGAGACGAGATGGTATCATCACACTAAGTCTGAGACATAAGCGAGTAGTGAAGAAAGAGTCTAGATAGGTACACAGAGAAAAGGAGCTTCATCAGGTGCTGGGCTGCTCCACCAGGAGTTGCATCACTTAGAAGGGCTTAGGAATTGTACACAACCAAAGCTGTGTGGTATGGACCCTGCTTGTATGCTTAGCACAGGTTTAACCAGCTCCCACAAGCTGCCACTCTTCTTTTCAGGGTGTATTTATATAATTTCCACGTCATACATATAACTAAAAAATTTTTAATTTCTGCCAATGCCTGCAGTCAAAACTTGTGCTCAGGATTCCAACAGTCACATAGCTATTTGAATGATAATGACTCCTACCATGCCTAGAGACCCTCACAGTAATAATAACTGAGGCATCCTCCAGTTTTACTGATCTCCCTGACATTTTTGGAGGGCTTTTTAAGTCAAAGTGCTTTCTAAGGCATCTCTCAAATCACCTTTATTCCTCATTGCTTTCTGTCTTCACCAAAATCAAGTAGAATGTGAAAAGGTTACTATAGACATTTTATTTTAAATCTCATACTCTCAGTTGGGCTAATGCATCCAAGAAATACAAAACATAGGTCAGTTACACTTAGACCAGATTTCATCTGGCTAAAAATTTAGAGGCATTAATGGAAAAACTATATTATGCGCTTAAAATGTTTGCCTATGGATTTTGTCATCCACTCTGTTTCACATAAAACTGAAGGTTACAAGTCTACACTTGGGTAAACTCATTGAAGTTGGCAGACATGGTACAAGGTCACAGCAAATATATCGAGCTCTAATCCCAAAGAGAGGTGACTCCATGACTAGCACTTCACTAAATCTTTGGTACATGCATTCCTAATGTGTTAATTTCTCAGGTTTAAACATTAAATTTTCATAATTGGCTATACTGGAAAACATTACCACTTAGATTTTAACTCTACTCAGGGAGTCAAGGCCAAAACAGTTCCTGGAATGTGTTAGTGTTTCTAAATAAACATGCCTGAAATAAACATTCCCCTGAACACATCAAGTACCTTCCTTATAACCAGGTCATGTAGTATTCACAGCGGGACAGTTCTCCATTATTTTGCCAGGTAAGAACAGAAATGACAAAACCAACTTTTTTTTCATTTTTACACATAATACCAACACAACATCCAAGATGTATTATGACCCCTGTAAACTACTAAACTGAAGATGAAGATGCATCAAGTCAACACCATCCTCCTCACTATGCAGCTTCTTAAGACTTCACAACAAAACTGGAAAAATTCTAACAACTTCACCTCATCCTGGCCCCTCAAAACAGTTGTTAATCTCTGTATTTTAAAGATGCAACTCTTCACAAAGCCCGTCTCTGAAAAATATCGAACTGATCAGGTAAGAAGAGAACATCCTCCTAACCCTATAAAAGAAGGGTAAGTGGGGCAGAAAGAAGAAAGCAGCAACACACATTTTTTTAAGCCTGCTTTATTGGAATACATGGGCAGTAGGAAGCATTTCTGCTTCCATTCAGACTTGCATAGAGAGGGTGCAGAACTGGGAAAAATGGTCCATGATTTTAGTGTTCACTGCCATTACTGAATAATCTACTAGCATTAGTGATCTCAAACAGATTTTTGCTCTTTCCCCTCTATCAACATAGGTAGATGCTGCTATAGGCTGAATTTTCTTTTATGTAATCAGGCGCACATGCCTGGTATTAATACACGTGCTTTCAGGTTATCAACACAGTAAAAAGGCCAGATATTAATGACATTATCATAACCACTGTGACTTGAAAACCAGAAATGGTAAAACAGAATACTGCAGAATTAAACTGTTCTGGTCTATTTTCATTTAATTTCTGACATTAGCAGAATTATATGGCCTCAAAATACTTAAGTAGCTATTTTAAAATAACAATCTGCCCACAATGGTCCAGGCTGAATAATCACCTTGCACATATGTTCATCTTGCCTTGCTCCCTGACAAATGATTTAAAAATGCAAGTTTGAGGTCATACCATTTCACCTACACATTTGAGATGACATTGCAGAGCCTAGACAAACCAGTTTCACCAATACTCCCAGAAAGATCAACTTCCTATTACACAAGGTAAACCAGAACAGGGAACTGTCTTTTCTCCAGTTCTGTCATCCTTTCATTGAGGTAAAATTCCTTACACAGGATACACCATAAACCATTTTTGCAGTGAATTGAATTCCACATCCCCTATATACAGGGGAACTTCAGTGCATTCTCAGTCATTTTACTGGGGACAGTGAGATCTAATGCAATTAACAGAAATTAAAATAAGATGGCTGGCTTGGAGGCCATTCAGGCAGCCTAAGCAGTCATCCCATTTATTAGATTTAAAAGAGAAACACAACTAAATTAGATATTGAAAATAAAACGTTTTGTGATACACCCATAGAAAAGACAGACTCTTTGGAATATGACCACAAATTCTGTAATCTAAAAGGTTAGTCATGATAAGACCTACCTTTCCATTTCCATCATAATGTTATATTTGCTAAAATAATCCCGTCTAGTGTGTATTTGCACCGAAGAAGGTTTTAGAAACAGTTAACATCGGCTGCAATTCAAGGTGTATGTAAACCAACTAGGAATTCTTTTGCAGTGATTAAAGTTTCAAAAACACATCTAAATTATAAATACATACATGTAAAAATTTCAGTCCCTTTATAAAATACTTCGTTTGAAGCACTGCATTTTATTTATACCATTTAAAAAAAAATTAAACTGAAAAAATCTTCTACTAAGAACAATCAGCTTCTCTTACGCAAAAGATTATCTTAATATCCGAAAAGAAACCTTAATAAAAATTGGAAATACTGCTATGATTATATTTTTCTATTTAAAAGTACAACTATGTTTCAAAAAGCATGACTATGGTTCAAAAGCATACCATAAAAAGCTGTGTAACTGCCTTCCATAACATGACCAGCTTCATCTTTGTAAAACACACTGCTACACTACCGCTAGTACATTCCAAAACTGCATGAAAAGTTTTCATTTCCATTTATAATCTTTTCCCAAAAGAAAAGACTTACGTTCAAACTAACACTCTATTAGAAAAAGGCTTCCAGCGAGTCGGTACACTTTTATATTAATCAGCAGTAACCACAACTGGCTTAGTACATGTGAGCATAAGTGAATTTATTCTGGGTCTAACATGAGAAAAATCCAAGATAATTCAATGACAGTGTCATTTCTAGAAAACACAATTGCTAGACAAAATCTTCTTAGAAAATACCTTAAAAAAAGTAATCACTGGTTTGGTTTTGCTATTTTAGTTATATTTTTATAAAAGCTTTAATGTTATCTAAAACCAACTCTATAAAGGGATCCCTAACTATGAGACATATGACAGTTGACACAATAGGTATCAGACACCAAATCTATCTATTTCATATAGATAACTAAATTACAAATAATTATATCCTATGGGGTTTCCAATTCATCTACAGGATTCATTTTGCATTTGAATGCATGCTACTTAAATACAGTGTAGATATTCAGATAAACACAACTGCCAAGGATAGGCGTGCGCTCTTTCAAATTTGATAACTGTTTAAACTACATTGCAGAGATTTTCTAAAAACACTTATAAACTAAAAGAAAACCAGGAGAAAAGTAAAAGCTGTAGCTCTGTCAACTGCAGATGCTAATCCAAAACTCACCACAAAAGTTTTATCGCAGTACTCATCTACCCATAAACTTGTCATCATACGGGAGGGTTATAAATTACATCAGATGCAAAGTTAATTGGGAAGAAGAATAAATGTCTGAACGGCCATTCTGAGCTTTTCCCATGAAAAAGAACAAACACACACAATGCGGACACACCCTTTCGCAAAAATAAGCTAATTCGTGGAATAAAAGCGAGATGAAGAAGTCAAGAGTGCCCTCAGCTCAGGAATGCCAGGAATCCCCGGAGGAATGCGTGCGGGCAGGCGGCAGCTGCGCCCCCGACACACCTCGGTCTCGGCGACCCGCGGGGGGCTCCTCGCCGACCGAGCAGCCCGGGGCTCCCGCCCTCAGCTCCCCCCAGCCCGGCCAGCGCGCGGTCACCTAGAGCCAAGGCCGACAGCATCACCTCCAGCTGAGGCACCGCAACCAGCGCGTCGGCTGGTACACACACTTGGGGAAACGAGACCCCGCTCTTCACAGCCGGGACGGAAAACTCGGAAACAGTCAGGTCCCATCGGAGTCTGTTTTCCCGGAACTCCCTCGCCCTTCCGCGGCCCATTCCGCACGCTCGCCCCAGGGGCGGAACAGCCGCCGTTCGCCAGCTCAGCCCCGAGGAAGGTTCGGGGAGAAGGCCTGCCCCGACACGGCGCTCCGCCGGCCTCCCCGCGCGTTACCGGCGTTCGGAGAGGGAGAGCTGTGTTGTTCTCCCCTCGCGCCCGAGAGAAAGCGGCACCCTCGGCCTTTGGGAAAGAGCGTGTTTAACGGAGGGAGCCGGAGGGAAGCCAGCTCCTCGGCGCGGGGAGCCACCTCCGCAGCCGCAGGCGGCAACCCAACACGGCGACGTCCCCTGCGCCCTCCGCGCTCCACTCAGGTCGCTCCACAGCCTGGTGCCGCCCGGCCCCGGCCATGTCTGCAGAGAGAAGAGTAAGAAGCCGAGCCCCCCCCCTCCCCGGCGCCCAGAGCTTCCGTCGCAGCCAGCCACCGCTCTGCACACCCGTCCCGAGCCACCTCACCCTGCGCGGGGGTCTCCACTCAACTTCGTGCCGCTCTTGCCGTCGCCCCGCCAGCCGCGCCCGCCGCTGGCGCTGAGGACGGACTGCCCGCCCCTTCCAGCGCCCGGGCCGGGGAGGAGCCAGGCGGGGGCCGCTCCCTCAGGTGAGCTTGGGGGCTGCCTCGGGCGCGCGCGGCGCTTTCCCGCCCTTTCCCGCCCCACTGGCGGCGGGTGGACGCCCTGAGGG
>JANRGW010047611.1:0-21530 GCA_024733675.1 Psilopsiagon aymara
GCTCTCAATCTCTTCTCTGCCCAGCCTGTAGCTGTGCCTGGGATTGCTCTGACCCAGGTGTAGGACCTTGCACTTGTAATGGTTAAACTTCATCAGGCTGGCACCAGCCCACCTCACAAATATGTCAAGGTCCCTTTGGATGGTATTCCTTCCCTCCAATGTATCAACTATGGAAAAGATTTGACCCAATAGAGTATCTATTACTGTGCTGGAGTGAAATTTCATTTGGTTTATTTGCTGGCAAAAGAAAATACCTCAGTAAGTTCAAGCCTGAAATCATGTGCTTCTATCTGGTGGAGACCAGAGAGGCTGGAGAAGTGGGGTGGCAGAAGCTTCATGCAGTTCAACAAAGGCAGCACAGTCTGGTACCTAGGGAGGAGCCACCTCACTGCATAAGGACGTGCTGGGGCTGACTGGCCAGAAAGCAGCTGTGCAAAAAAGGACAGGGAGATCCTGGTGAATAACACATAGTGTGCCCTTGCTGGTGCACACCAAGCTGCGTTAACAAAAGCATAGTCAGCAGGTTGCTGGCAGTGACAAATTTCCCTGGCTTCATTTGTGCAACTGGTCCTTCTCTCCAATTTTGAGCCTGCCAGTGTAAGACACTGAGTAAGTGTGAGTGCAGTGGAGGGCCAGCACAAAGTTAGTGGGCTGGAGCATATGACAGGTACGGAGAAGCTGAGTGTGCTGGATTTGTTCAGTCAGCAGAGCAGCCTAAGATACGGCTGATTTAATTCTGTTTCATCTCAGTGCCTGGCTGAAGCATGATTGCACCATATTATAGAACAGTTTTGGAATGATTGGTTTGTGCTTAGTACAAACAGTACATGCCTTTTATTTTAATTAGAAATTTGTGGAAAATTATATAATGAAAAAGAAGCTGCAGAAAGCGCCATACTGCTTTGCAGCTGAGTGCGCATAGCATGCCTGGCAGTGTGGAAAAGACATTCACACAGTGCTTTTCATTGAGTATGCCATAGTTGGTGTGACATGCCACAGCCAAGAAGCCAGTTTGTCATATGCCTTCCACTTCACTGAAATTTGTGCCAGGCTATGGAAAGCACGGTAGGCATGAATGGAAACCTGTTAACAGCCAGAACTTTGTCTGCCAAAATAAAAAGTACACACTGAGTTAAATATGTTGCTATTATGTCATAATCCGTATTTTTCACACTGTTTCTATTGTCGAAGAGCAGAATCTGATACTCACTAAGAGTAGCTACCTCTATAAAATATCTTTCTGCCAGGATTTATTTTTATTGCTGCTCATTCGCAAAATCCCAGAGCTGCTATGGTATATTCTGCTCCACCACTTATGTTGTTTAAAAGTCAACGTGAACCATAATCTATATTAAAACAAGAAACAATGCAAATTTTGTTAGTAATTTTGACACATTCTCAGGTAAAGATGTTTTTATGTGGATGAATTAGAAAAAAAAACCAAGTAAACACATTTAGGTGAATGTTAAAAATGTGTTGGCACTCTTGGCTGCAGGGCTGGGTAAAACACTTGCCATATTTCTGTGTATGTTCCCATCAACCCACTTTGCAGTGCAATGCAGCTACAACACATAATTGTGAGCTCATTTGGATACTTTCTGAATGCCATCCAGCCATTTCTGTCGACTGCATTGTTTTGCCTGTTACCTTCCTTTCAAAGCCCTGGAAAATATTTGCTTCTGTATGCATGCACACATACACATCACCAATGTTTAATTGTCAAAGCCAATAGATTTGCTTCATTGAATGTACAGCAGTCCAGGCTGAACAACTGAAACATGCTAAGCCAAGTATACTACTGGATGGGAAGAGGACTACATTAGTTTCAGAATAACAGCTTGTATCACTACAGTAGTGGTGATGGTAATGCAAGATAAACCAGGAACATGCATTCCTGTACAAAGATTTCATCTGCAGAAGTCTACCTGGTGTTCATGACATGGGACAAGCAGACTGCTTCTTAGTGCAAGGAGCTCTTAGATTACTCCAAGTTTGGCAGCTCTTTGTCAGCCGCCTGTTCAAAAAATCCAACAAGTCCACATTTGTTACGCCAGTATGGCTTTGCATTCTGCAGTGACCATCTCCTGCGCAAAGAGAAGCATGCTTTCCTAGACCAGACATAAGTAAGCAAGAAGAGTCACGAGGAGGAAGACTGACTCATGATGGAAGGGCCCCCAAAAATCCTGCCAAAAAATAAAGAAAAAAAAATTAAACAGGAGAGCAAACTTTAGAACAGAGCCTGCTGCTAGAGACAGCCCTGGCGCAAGGTAAGCAGTAAGATAGATAGCCATTGAGACAGACTGGCAAAATACTCTGTAGATCTTATCATGTGCATAGAGATAGAGAAGTATATGGAGGAACCATGTCCACAGCAAGACTTGATGCTGGATACACAACACTGAGGCTTTGGGGAAAAACAAGTGAGAGGGGTTTCTGGGCTGTGGCCAGTGTAATTATTTAGAGTTGGACTTAGCTTCTGTTGCAGTGAAGGCCATGCCATTTTCTTCTCCTCATGCAACCCACAGCATATTCCAAACGGAGAAAGTGTAAATAACGAATGTTATTTTTATGCTTTAACTAAGTGTCCATATAGTGATTGAAAAAATAAAATCAGATCATAAATTCTGACAAATACTATCAGGATAGATTGATTATACAGAGATTGCCAGCAACAAGGAGTAGATGGGAAAGCTTTCTGCCATGTAGTTTAGAATTTAAGTGAAAGTCCTCATGTGTTCTCTCTACCAGTTCCAACTAGCAAACCTTGGCATTTTTTGTGCATCAGACAGGCTAGACAGTGAGTCAGAAGCTGAGGCAAGGAGATGTTCAACAGCTTGTTTTCTGAGCCATTATAACCATGCATTGCTATGATGCTTATAAAATTTATCAGTCATGAAGTTTTCTCTATGCATGCATAAATAGAATTCATCTACTTTTTTCTGCACAAAAAAAGTGTTCTTGAGCTCTTGCTGACATAGAACTATGTGCACTTATGTTCATTATGTTTGTCCAGGCAAGTTCTAGAAGATCTTTTATTCAACAGCTCAGTCACAGTAAATATTGCCAAGTGAAGAGGCTACTCACTTGAACAGCTGTGTTATGAACTGGATTTTACAATCCTGTAACATGAAGATTCAAATGCAAGCATTAAGAAGCAGATTGATGTTTAACTTGAAACTATATGGTTCTATGTATAGCATTGCCTAGATGCTTCTGTGAAGCTGTTCCAGGGAAATCTTTTCTGAATCATGGGACTTCATGAAAGACATTTCAATGCAACAAGAAAAATAAAAATAAAATAAAGAAAGAGCTCTAAGGTAGTGTTGCTTTTTGTTCAGCATTTAATTACAAAGCAAGTGAATAACAGAAACCTATTTAAAAATGGCTAACCCTTCAGTCAGATCCTGTGACAAGTGAACACTGTGCTTCCTGCATAGATGACAGAGAGTAATGAGGACAGATGAGCTCAGCAAAGTAGCAGGAGCAATGGATTTTGTCAGGTTTCCAAAAATGACTATTGATCAAGAGTGCTAAATTCTATTAAATGTAACTGACACAATTTTGTACTAGTAAATATTAACCATTAAAAGTTTATACTGAATGGAACGTAAAACAACAGAAAGCACAACTCAGTGTAACTCAGTTCATATCCCTGGGTAAGAGGTCACAATTTAGAGTCCAGCAAGAATCTAGGCAGGCAAGATTCTCTGTGTTAGACCTTCACTCCCCATCAGCTCTAAGGGAGGAGAAGATAGATACCTGTATACACAGCAAATATTGTGATTTTGATTTTTGGTTTTTAAGGCTGTGGGAAGCACAGGAATTTTGGTTGGGAATGTTTAAACTGTTCTTTGGGACTTACAGTGGCATTGATATAGTCTGAAGATGGACACTACTATAAGAACATAATTATTTTTGTTGTTAATTATTCCTGTACCATAGTAAGTCCTAGCACAATTGCTGCTTTAAAAGCAGAAGACATGTTTCATATCCTCAACTTTTATTTGGATTGAGCTGACTCCATGACTTTTGCAGACTTTTTTGGTGGTGGAAGTTACAGCAAAGTGCTCTGAAACATTAGGCATGGAAAATATTGTTTCTAAACTTGCACCCCCTACCTTTCCCAAAAGAGACAATGAAATCAGTGTTTCAGTTATAGATCTTACCCACTGTTAGGCAATGAATCAACTTTCATCTGTTTATTCAAGGGTCAGTAACATTTGTTTAGCTATAAATTTAGGTATGTTGCAGACACTGATGCCATCCGCTGCTCACTCATTCCTGACATAAAAATTATTATTCCTTGATTATACCCTTTCTCCAACAGAGATTTATTACACAGACAATGTACAACACTGTGGGAGCTCTTAAATTAGGGTTTACTGGATGGTAGCCTGCAGTGTTAAGAAAAAAAATGAATCAATATTCTCTGAAAGAAGTGAACTTAATAGAAATGCCTTTGGGTTTTAATTCAGTGGAGAAATTATTATAACCATGAAGGATGATTGAGACATCACATGCAGAGAGAAAAGGAATATGTAGACTGAAATAGCTTTTCAGACAGGCTATTGCTAGTATTCAGAGCAACATGTCCTGCAGTCCTGGTCTCATGATTGCTCAAATCAGCAACCAATTTGGTGCATACTGCTGAGGAATTTTTATCTTTAGTTCCTCTTACTGTGTGAAAGGATTCTTTGGGACTTTAGGCATGGCATTAGCTGGACTTTTTTCAACCTATAGAAGCAAAAGCACTTATTATATACACAGACTTTGCATAAGCAAATATGCAGGCAAAGTACAAAAGCTTTTTAGATGGAGATGGATACCAATTTGCTATTATCCACGTTTATTTAAACACAGGATCTCATAGCTTAAGAGTAACTTGGTTAAACTGGATTTGTCTCAATACTTATTTAGTTACTTCTGCAGGCTAGGGGAATCCTCCCTGTGTGGAAGCTCAGGCCTCCAGACAGCTGCAAGTGGTGACAGAAACGTGAGCGCTGAGGAACTGGCTCCACCGTGTGGGCCATGAGAAATGAACATTAAAAGGCCATGAAGGAGCACTGGACCTTCACTTTTTTGCGCTGTTCATCTGTGGGATAAAGGTAGGATTAATAGTGGGAATGTAAGGAAAAAAAAAAAAAAAAAAAAGAAAAAAATACTGTGAGGAATTGGGAAAAAAAACCTCAACTTAATCTAGTAAAGCTTTATTGTTGCCAGTATACAGGCCTGAGAGAACTGGCCTATAGTCTCCCTTGATCTAACCCAGTGAGAAAGTTAACTCGAGGAAGGCGTTTTGAGTTCTTCAGCAGTTTCCTGACAGATCTTCAAGATATTAGTAGCAGTAGAAGTGTGACAGTGTGCAACTCAAATTCACCAAAGGCTTATTTTTTCCTAACACCTACTGCATGTTCTGCATACTGATGGCATGATAGAAGTGCAAAAGCATCAGATCAGTTAAGGTAAACCTTGGGCTTGGAGAATTAGTGGCACAGTAGTGAGACTTTAGAATTCACAGGTGTACACATATAACATTCTGTGTAAGTGCTCCTGCTTATGCTAAGCCCAGGTATGGTTCAGTAGTGCAGCCACTTCTTCTGCATATGTGATAGCATCATCATTTCCATCCTGTTGAATTTTCCTGGAAAGGCAGGAGGCCATCTTCAGGGAGATCTTGTTAAACAGAGTTCTTAACAGACAAGTTGCAATTTATTATACCAGTCTTTTAATTTGCCTGAAGCAGAGACAACTCCTTTGACTTTTCAGATCATTTTATTTGTATTCACACAAATACTGAATGCTTGCCTTTTTAAAATTAAAAGCTTTGGAGATGCAATTTTATCTGCTCCTCTTTTAACTTGGATGGATGCAGCTTGCAATAATCAATGCTTGATTCATTTCAAGGGCAAGCATGCTTCTTCACCTAATTCCAAACAACAGTTGGATTGCACATTATCTCCTGTTGGATTCATGATTGATAAGTAAATCTGGCATTTGTTATGTACAGAATTCAGTAGATTCTTCACTTTAAGTATTCAGCTGTCTAGTCCAAATATAAAAAGCTAAAACTTTTCACACTGTTGGTGTTCATTTTCCTAGCAGTATCACACAGTCTCTATCTGTATTCAAGTGTGCTTCTGTGTTTTAAGTAACATGAAATTTACAGGCTTTCTGTCTCTCCCTCTAATGATAGATGAAGCAGCAGGATTAGAGTCCACATGACGTATTTTTAGTTTGTTACTAAGATAATCAATACTGTGCTACACTATTCATCAAAGAGAGAAAGGCAATGGAACAAAACCATGTACGCTTTATTCTTCAAGTGAGTAAGTGTAAAGCATATTTGCAATGAGGTTGATGTTTTTCTGTGTGGTTCTGTGTTTGAAAGACAGAATGGATCCAGAGCAAATGCATGAGAGAATATAAATTTCAAACTGTATTGCTTTGTGCCAATGTACAGAGCATGTGTTTCCTGCTGAAACCAAACCTACTATGTCAGTAATCAATAAACTTCTGCCTATTCTGCCTTTCAAACACAGTAGAGAAACCATGCAAATAAAGCAAAGCACATTCAGTATTCAATTTTGTGAACAAACAAGGTATCATTTGACCTTAACAAATCTGTGTGCTTAAAAAGTACATATTGACCAGGAAATTTCAGAATAATGCAACACTTCAACTAACTAGTCCATGTGTTTCTTGCATGAAACATATATTCTATGATGATATACAAATGAGTGGTATTCATTATCAGTGTGAATGTATGAATTTGGGGAAGATGTAAGAGAGTATTTGTGTTCAGGCAAGAAATAAACACTTTTTTTTGTACCTGAAAAGAGACAAGTGATACTGTTCTGATGTCTCATATTTTTGAGACGCAGTATCCAGGATAAGATATTAAACTAAAGTCCAACAGGTAACAGAGTGCCTGTCCACTCTTGTATTACAAGCATATGTATCAAAGAATTTTCTACTAAGTTCTTATTTTAATCATCATTCAGCATTAGAAATAAAACCAGAAATAAATTTTTTATGTAAGTAAATTTATTGATTCTCTGAAGGCACAACAGCTGTTATTTTAAAAACTGTTATCTTGTTTTATTGCCCCAATAACAAGAGATTAAAACATCACAGCCAGTGGCTGTGAGGTAGAAAGGCTCAAACTTTTGTCTCAGTTATTTGTGTTGAAATTTTCTCAACACCAAGATCAACTGCATATGGATATGAGAAGAAATTTTACATGTAAGACATAGTACAGTAGAAGAACTGTTGCTTATGAG
The DNA here is from genome assembly GCA_024733675.1 of Psilopsiagon aymara. Taxonomy (NCBI): domain Eukaryota; kingdom Metazoa; phylum Chordata; class Aves; order Psittaciformes; family Psittacidae; genus Psilopsiagon; species Psilopsiagon aymara. The sequence goes on from JANRGW010047611.1 coordinate 7,281, forward strand.
CTTTCTGTAAAAACATATTTATGTGTTGAAAAGATGTACAGATTTGGGAGTTTAAAGAAGATCTATGAGACTCTTAAAATCAATACTGTGGCAAGTGGTGCACTTGAAACATCAAAAGCCGATCTTCTGATAAGATTAAGCCAATGCCAAAAACCAGAACATTTGCAGAAAGGGTTAAATAAATAGTTCCCGATGACAGGAACTTCATTTTTTAAATGAAACCGCTTTATACTGAGTAAAATGCACTTCTAATAAACTGAAATAATACCTCTCTGTAGGAATTAAGCAATTTTTTTGAACATGTCTACAAGAATACAAAAGATTAAATGCTGCTCTCAGTTTCAATCCTGAATTCTCACTGAATTGTGTGGGCAATAACAGCAAAATTTCCCCCGTGATACCCGGTCAGTACTTCCCTCTGGGAGCACCATTTTTCTAGTAACGATGCAAACTGCAATACTGAAGGAGAACTGGAAAACGCCTACTTAGTAATTTGTAACCCTGCTTTTTTCAGACTTTGACATATCCTTTAAAAACATTGCTGTGAATGTTTGTAGCAACATCTCCCAAAGAATGCACTTTGCTACCATCTGATGAGTCAGAGGAATACAGAGAATCCCAGAGCTTCATTTGCAGGAGGCTTTATGCACCCAATCTCCTGTATGTGTAATATCAAATAATAACCCTGATAGAATGTAACAGATCTTTACTCACATAGTCTGCACATGGGTTCAAGCTAGATGGTACTTGTGATATACTGGTTAGGAAGCATGCTGCAGTGATAAAGTTTACATGATGAAGGACAAGGGAAGATGATTCAGAAGTTTCTGTCTGCCAGTGACTGATTCCTTGCACAGATCATAATATAAAAGCTGACGGGTCTCCCCAGAAAGTTAACAGACTCCACTTAAGAGTCTCTAACTACAGAGTCACAATAAACGAACACTGAGCCTAGTTAACCTGGATTTTTCAGTACTGGGGAAGACAGATGAAATGCGAATCATCCAGAAAGACCCTTTCCATATGCAACAAAATCCCTAATAGGTGAGATCATTAATATAAACCCCAAGATGTCAAATATAAAAAAATAAACAGGTACAGCATCAAAACTAAAAATCCATCATCCTGGGAGGTAACACAGAGATCAGAAAAAAGCCACTTTCCCCTCAGTAATACTAAAGGTGTTAACTGAATACAAGGCACCAAGACACCAGCGGCACTCTACAGCTGGAGGAGTGGAGTTAACAGCAGCAGTGAAAGAAGAAAAGATCAGTGGGCAGCAGCAGGACATGACAGACAGTAAATGCTGAAATGACAGCAAGGTATTTTTTCTTCTTCACACACACAAGCTGAATATGCCTGATTGTATCAGAATACTAATGTGACCTTGGATAACAGACACTGAATAGGAGAGGGAGGAGAAATCTGGTATATTCAAGAGGAAATTACCCTTTGGATGTTTGCACTAGAGGTGGGATATCTGAGGAAGATCGCTACTAGAGATGCTGTAGGAGCAAGCATTTTTCCTCCTGTTCATCCACTGCTATTTCTGCTTTTCTGAACTACTGTTTCATTTATCTGCCTTTACTGTATTTCCTTTGAAATTAATTTTAGATATTGAAACTGAGCCCATTGTTCTTCCAAGACCACATGGCAGAGAACTGACACCATCACAAATGCCTCAGCCTTTGTGGTCAAGAATCACGTATATCTTGCATTTCTTTATTAAGGTTAGCATTTGCATACAGTATTTTTTCTGCTTTCAAAATCAGATTCAGTTTTACCACTCAGAATTTCAAGCTGAGAAACAGAGATCTGGATCCAGAGGAAAAGTAGTAGACAGCAAAAACTAACTACACTTTGGGATGTAAGGATTCTCCCACTCAGGTTGAGCAGAGTGAGCCTTGAGACTTCACTTGAATGAGGCTCTCACTATCCTGCCCTTCACAGGCTGAGGTGGGCGCCAGTTATCAACTAGTGGGCTCACAGGTTCATTCTCAGGATTCTTGGAAAGGCTACGGAGCTTTGCCATCTGCAAGGAAGAAAAAGTAAAGCATCCATGTGAATTCACCTGGAAGTAGTATGGACCTTGATGCTTAGAACGGAAAAGGACAGAAGAGGAGTTTTCTTACATAATATCAAGCATACTGGTAGAGACTTAGTAGAAATCACTGCAGCCCACCAGCTAGCACTGTTTCTGTGGATCTTTACATTCTTCATCCACAGAACAGTGCATCATCTGACCCTTGAATGGACTTCTTTTGGATCTGTGGACTGACACTCAGAATGTGGAAGAAGAGTAAAGGCCTTTAACTGCAGTGCAGCTAAAGAATAGACTGTTAAAGAGACTGTTAAAGGCCTTTACTCTTCTTGATGAAAATCAAGATTATGACCCTGCTGGAGCTGCACTGCAGTTAAACCACTTACGAAAATATGACTAGCCATGAAGTAGGATGCACCTCTAAGTCTATGCGAGTAGAGAAAAAAGCTGGTCTGCAGAAGTTCCTATTTTGTTCTGTACAGCAGAGAAATATATGCCAAGTGGATTCCTAAGTTCATTCATGAATTCGGCACTTAGACATTGTTCTCCAAATTAATTTAAATTCAGTGTTACTTTATTAATTGTTATTCTTTCATCAGAATGCAAAATAAATCTGTTCTAAACCGAGCCAAATCAGGAAAAAGGCTATACCCTGGCTTGTACTGCTGAAGCAGAAAATGGTATAAATAACCAGAAGTTTTAATGCAAGAATTAAAAAGAAGGTCACCCTATCCAGACTGACTCTCTATTATTTTTCCTGTCTAAATGCACATTATATGATTATAATTAGTTCATTGATTTGTAGTAACATTCAGGTTTGCAAGTTCTAGCTAGTCTGATCCTTCTCACTGACAGATTTTCGGAAGTCAAGATGTGGACCAGCAACTTCTTAAACTGGGAAACCAGCTAAATGTTAGTCTCAATTGCCACTTAATGCTGAAACACAGAGAATGAACCAAGGCTGCTGTGATGGCTGAATGTTGTGGCTCAGGGACACTTCTGCAGGTTTTCAGGATCCCAAGAACACTGCTGTTGAAGCTATTGCAGGAGGTGTCTAGGAAAGGACCCTGTTCTCAAGGTCAGACCATTTCAACAGTCTATTCTGCAGTAATTTCTCACAGTCCTCAACTACAGCTTTCCTCATTAGAATATACAAGGAAACACAGGGATTCCAAATCATCACCCTGACATACTACGTCACTGATGAGAACTGGCAAAGGAGTAGCAGAACTAGCTGGAGTTTACCTGGTCTGCGCTGACTTCAATGGGCTCCCTCAAGAGAATCCAAGTGATGCACTCCTCACAGGGGGGTGTAGTGAATGAACCGTGGTAGGTCCAGTAGTCCCGAGATTTGGGGAAAAGAATTGAAGGATCAAAGTGCTGAAAAGGAGCCTCTTTCCCCTAAGAGAAACAAAAAATAATTCTCTGCAGTAACTCTGGGGATATGCATCTTAAAAAGACATCAGTGTCTATGTTATTATAAAGGAAGTAATTAAATATCAAGATTCATGCAAGAGATAACCTTTTCTGTCAAGAATTTGCCCTGTAATTAATAATAGCTGACATTTTGATTCCTTTAATAAAATAAATTACAAACTGAATTGTGTGGGACTTAAGCAAATACATGGTTACCTTTTTATATTCAACGTACTAATTTTTTATTTTATTTTGGGTCAGTTGGGAAAAAAGTTCAAGGCTGTGGCTGCAGGTACTTGCACACTTCTATCTAATAGAACATTGGCCATGCATTTAGCCCAGATTCGTTACAGACTTCTCTATTTTTACATTGTACTTACAATGTTATGGTGACGCTCAATCTTTTTGCTGGCACAGCTACACTTCATGTGAAAAAATAAGATAGATAGCTCCTGGAAGAGTACTGGATCCTGAATGTCTCACAACTAAAGGTGATTGTCATGAGGCAAGGGAGAACAGCAGACAACAGACAATATATCCCGAAAAGTTTTTGTTTTCCACCAAATAGGATACTCCACAAAATTATCCCACAGGACTGTGATGAGCCTTCCCTGTCTCCCCAGGGCAACAAGAACTAAACAAGAAAGTTCACTTTTCTACTGATATTTAGGATGCAGTTCTGGAATGCAAAATGTACTGTTCCAAATTCCTTCTCCTAACATGGAGAATCTTTTCTAGATGGGAACAGAGTTATTACTCTAGAAAGTACAATGAGAGGTGCTGAAATCTTTCCCACACATCCTTGCACAAAATATGGGTAGAAAGAATAACATCAAGACTCTAAATATAAGTTCCTGGAAAAATAATTGTGCAAGTTCAATGAGTTTGCAGGTAACTTCACAAAATCGTGCTTTTTCAGTAAGTAGTGTCCAAGAAACTCCTCTGCCTGTAATGCACCATAGCAATTGACACTGCATATGCAATAAATACACTGGTGAAACCATCTATTAATCTTTCCTGAAAAATAGGTAATCTTGGAAAAATGTATGTGATGATAGGAAAGAAAATAAGTACTAGAAATCAAATACAAGATGTGGCTGCTTGCACATGCACTTTTATCTTCTTTAACTATTGATTTTCCTAGAACCACTACAGACAATATCTACATGTAGGAAATGAGACTTCTACTTTTTTTGCTGTTAAAAATCATGAAATCTCCAGTGAGGCAGTCTCATATACAATGTAATGGAGTGGATATTGCTGCCATCTTGTCATTGCTGTATGACATAGTTTCATAGGGTGACTGATCAACTTTACCAAACCGTGGCAAAGATCTTTGCATGTAAATGGCCAAAAAATTATACAGGGATCATGAGAGAAAGCGGCATCTGTATCAGGACAGGTATCATTGACACAGCAGGGGGAGCAATGGGCTCAGTTCCATCAGTAGAAAGAACTGAATTGCATCTGAAGACTAAGAAAAGGCTGAAAAATAGAATGAATATGACTGCATGAGGAGAGAAGAGATTTCAGGCTCGGACCTGTGTATCAATGGCTGTACATACATACATAAATTAAATGCAAGAAATTCTGCTAAATATGTAAGAAAATACTTACAAAATTTCTAAAATTCAGTTCTGGTGATCTAGCGGTATGTTCAATGTTAAGTAAAAAAGGGCCTTTTAGCATTGCCTTGGGTTCAGCAGTAGCGGTCATTTTTCTCCTTCTTAGTAGCTGATGCAGTGCTGTGCTTTTGACTTTTGGCCTGGGAACAGCACTGATAACACCGATGGTTTTAGTTGCTGCTCAGTAATGTTTGGTCTGACCAAGGACTTTCTGAGTCTGATGCTCTGCCAGGTAGGAGGGGAAGCCGGGAGGAAGCAGAGACAGGACACCTGACCCAAACTGAGCAAAGAGGTATTCCATACCACAGCACACCCTGCTCACTATATAACCTGCGGGTAGTTACCTGGAAGCATTAGGTCACTGCTCAGTCAGGCTGGGTATCAGTTGGTCGGTGGTGAGCAGTTGTATTCTCTTCCCTTGTTACTTCCCTTATCATTATTATTATTCTTGGAGGTAGCAGCAGTGGTTTGTGTTATACCTTAGTTACTGGACTGTTCTTATCTCAACCCGTGGGAGTTACATTCTTTCGATTCTCTGCCCCATCCCTTCACGAGCAGGGAGGAGGAAGGGGAGGGAAGTGAGCGAGCAACTGTGTGGGTGAATTACCAGCTGGGTTTAAACCATGACAAGCATCATTAGAATCATAAAAGTCATCATGAAGTAGAATTGCTTAAGTATACCTAGAAGTTAGGTTTATGTTAAATAATAATCATAGAATCACAGAATGGTTTGGGTTGGAAGGAACTTTTGAGATCACCCAGTTCTTCCAACTCCCCTGTCATGTTAAGTAACAATAGATGCAGTATCACAGTTCTCTGCAAAGAACTCCCTTCTGCAGTTATGTCTATACAATAGGTATGGACTGTGGTCTTGGATCATTAACTGTAAACCAGTTTAGAATAGTTTTGCAATACTGTTTGTGCTGTTATCACAGCACAAACAAAGGAAGAGAGAACCTAGGGCTGCTGCAGAAACTGTACTGTTTAATGCTTTATAACTGAATTCAGTTCCATGTTAAAAGTAATAGTTTTTAATCTTCCTTACACTGACTGGAAGCTTGCTCCATCATTCCTACTAGTTTCTTCTCATTTAAGGCTGAATTTTTGACTCCATTATGCATTTTTTTGTCCACTGCTGTCCTCATATTAAAAAAATCTTTTCATTTCTTCCTGGTATTTGCCCTGGCATGTTGTTACAGAGCAGTATCAATAAGATTATCAATTGTGCATGCAAGGATTGGTAGAAAATCCTTTACAACAGCAATACTTACAGAAGTGAGGAGTTACATGTTTACTAAAGTAAAAGAAAGTGTCCTGCTCCACAGTTCAACATATCACCTCTTGTGCTACTGTTAGGTATGAGAATGAAGACAAAAATGGTGAATCTGAACTTCTGATTTCTGCTTATGCTGCTTTTCAACTACATTATATCACACAAATTGTTTTGATACCTTGGTCTTAATGTTATCAATTTCTTCAAGAATTCTCTTCATCTCTGGTTTGGGAGTATTTCCAACCTGCAATGCAAAGCACAAGTACTGTATTTTTTTATCATGTTCCAGAGTGTTTGACAGAAATTCAGTATATTCCACCTGTCAGATTAGCAGCAGTACTTGCAGAACATCCGGTACAGACTGACGCAAAATTATGTGTGTTAAAAGCACATCCGGAATAGCAGACTCAAATAACTGGCTTTGCAATTCAAGAATGTGTTGAAGGACTCTACAAGGCACCTCCCACTTGTCTGGAGTACAAACTGCGTGCTCAGACAGTGTCATCTACATCACTGGCTCTTGACTCCTGGTTTGAAAGCAACACACAACCACTGTGAGACATATGAGCACTCAGCAAAGTGTTGATAATCTGACGAGCTGGAGTTCCTGCAGACACTTCAAACCCTCTACAGCATATATGCAGTCAGATCAGACTTTGTGTCATACAATGAGATTCATGTCATGACCTCATCAAGCTATGGGGTCACTTTATTGTTTGTGTTCATGAAATTCAGCGCCTCCAAAAGCTTTGATGTGGTTCTGCATCCAAGATGAGTAAAGACACGCTGTCATTGCCAAGTCTTGTCCCAAAATAGATTAAATTCAGTTCTTCAGGAGATAGCTCAATCTCTGTTTTAGCAATATCCAAAAAAAGCAGTTGTAGAACATGACAAACCCAGAGCAAAACAACAGCTCCTACACTAAAGAGCAAGAAGGACACAAGGAAAGAAAGCCAGAGAAGATACAGTTATACTACATACTTTTCTAGACCTTTTAGCTGACCTTAGCATAGTTAATAGGAAGATAGCATTACTCTTAAGTTGTGTTTTACAAGATAAAGCTTTAGCCTAAAACAGACCAGAAGAAGTGACAAAGGAAGAACAACTGAAGGATATAATCACAGGGGAGACTCTGGACAGGTGCTGACCAAGCAATCACAACAAAAAAGGTCAGGCTTGCTTACAGTGTAACAGCATTAGAATTAATTGGATCAACCCTGTCCAGGGACATGTGGCAAAATTAATTACATCCACTTGCTATTGCTTGTATAAAAGCAGCTTACTAGTGATAAACCAATGTAAGGAGAGCTATTCTCTGACACCGTTCAAGCTGAGATGCCCATCTTCACATGAAGTGACATAGCTGAAGTTTGCATAACTTACTGCTATTAGTTTGTCTGCCTGTTGGTGCTTCTCAGTACCCTAAACTACCTCCACATCTGATACTAGGAAAAACAATTGGAAACCATTGGTACATATTTTCCATTATTTTGTTATCAAGCTGTTGTATTTTGCAGTTAAAATTGTAAAATTGTCAGTGAACTTCTTTTACCACCAATTCTTTTTTTTTTTTTTGGAGCAGGCTTATTGAACTCCTGCTTCCCAGCTTATGTGAGGATCAGCAAGACACGAAGGAAAGGAATCAGTCTACATAACCTTGCTGACAGGCAGACACAATACCTGCTAGCAGACAAACGGCAGGAGGAAACACTCTTCCTATGCAGACTGTTCTCCTCAGTCTACACTCCACACTAAAGAGCTGGTCAGCTAGCAGGGATAAACTAGCAAGTGTCTCAGGCTTGAAGTTGTGTGACTTGTTCACTACTACCCGTGACAGGTGTCAAAAGCTGGCTCTGAACAGGTTAGTGCATATGTGACTTCAGTCTGTGCATCACTTTGAGTGTTCACCTGTAGAATGGTACAGTGCAAGGAAAAAAGATGGAATCATTTTCCCTGGCACTAGAGAGAAATAAAAATACAGAAAATTACAAAGACTAAATATTTGTGACTTACTTTCAGAAAAATGCCCACAACAGCCACACCATCAGGTTGTTTTAAAGCTCCAGCAAAATTACCATGTTTTGGATTCCAGTGCACCATATGTAACTACAAAATCAATGAAACTTTAGTTATTAAATCAAGAAATTGCGAACAGCACAATGTTACAAGCTTTTAAATTAAACTAAGAAAAGTTTACAGTACACAGTAAGTAAAGGAATGGGCATGAAAACCAAAAATTTATGTATTTCCTGCTGCTGTTCTCATGCTTCCATATGCTCTCATTTCTCATAAAGCATCACTTTGCATTTAGTTGAAGCAAAAGAAGAAAATGGTGTTTTCCACACAAAACATTTAAAAATTAATCAGACAATGCAACTACAAACAATTTAACTTGCAAACATGCAGTGCATAAACCACCTCCTGACATGCACTTCATCTCAAGTAGGTTTTTAGATCTTCAGGTTATGCAGCTGTCACTCAAGTACTTACACTGGACTGCATGCAGTGCACACATTGTTTTTTACCTCTTACTACTCCAGGCACATTGTACTGGAAAGGAGTTGATAGAGTAACCTGCCATTTCTTTCCCATTTCTACTTTGAACAAAGCTGTACTTCAGGATATGTCTCAAGCTTTTACTTCTCCCTCTATAAAATCTTTGGCTCCTGCATATAGCTACAACTGCTGCAACCAGCAGTGTGGAATCTCAAGTAAGTGGCATCTGGAACATAGCACCATACAAAAACTCAAACCAAAACCCAAACATACGGTGCATATTTTGAATGCATGTTTTTAATTTCATTTTTTTTTAATGCACAGTAATATTTATTTTAAATAGCAACAAAATAATTTGTCCTGAAGTTAATGTATTGGTTTCTGTTTCTTTTCTCTTGAGGATAAAGGTATCATTGCTTGAGGTAACGGTGGAGCCGTCATGTATCTTTGGTTGCACACCAGCAAAATTTTGTACATTCCAGGCTTTCTTCTCCTGCCAATACCTATCTGAGTACTGCAAACAAAAGTAACATAAGTATGTGCTTGAACTAACCAAGAAATAGCTTGAGGAAGCAGCATTTGTCTGTTTAGTTGGCCACAGAGAGTAGAACACTAACACAGTTTGGCTGTGGTCAAAGAATGGGAACCCTTTTCTCCCCCAAACCATCACTCACAGTCATCTCTCAATGTTTGTGCACAGTGACCCTGCAAAATGCATGCCTAAATTTTCTCCTATGGTAGGTGGGCAAAGCACCTGCTCTGCACTTTGAGGATAGAGGTAGAAGGCAGGAAAACACTACTGCAGACTTTTTGTGGGAGTAGGCATATATTTTGAGCCTATTCTCAAATAAGATGGAGGAAGGGGTAACATTTACTAGTAATTCACTAGCATCAATAATAAAAACATCAAGAAGTCTTCAGGGCCTACAGAAGCCATTAATTTTAAGCAAATTTGGACATCAATACTGCAGAAGCTTACATTAAAAACCAAACACTGTCCACAGTTCCTGAAAATAAACAGAGATTTAAAGCACAGATGTTCAGAAACTGTAAGATACTCTTTACCACTCTGAATCCATTTTAAGGTGGATCTTAATCTGAAGGTCAGTTTATCAATGTGCTTTTAGTGAGTTTTTCTATTCATTAGTAATCTTTTCTGAAATTAACTTAGTCATTCAAGCTATACCAGAAGTAGCTGAAAGCTAAAAACTGTCAACAGAAAACAGATCTTCCTATTTGGAAATAACAGATCACTTTGCCTCAAATATTTTTAAAACATTCTAAAATACCAGCAAAAAACTCGTGCTTGAAGAAGCAAATTCCATGTTAGTATATACTTGCAAAGATACATTTGTTGGCAGATGCAACTTACCCCACTACATGCTGATGCGTATTCACAAGTTTCATAGATTTTTTGAGAAAAATCCATAGCTAAATACTCGCAAAAGGGAGAATGGTTAATCTGTTCAGACGCACAAACAGTCAGACTACAGTTAGTACTGAACGCTACTACCAAAAGTAAGTCCTACCTCTGCTGCGTATTTCACCCCATCTATAACATGTTCAGAGCCATGGTCATCAGCGGAACCCCAGTGCAGGTGAAGCTGACGCAGCCTGTAGGCTCCAGTGAGTGGCCCACCTCTCAGCACTGCAATAAACAATCCACATCAGCGCTAGCCTACAGAACACTGGCATACGCATTCACTGTGCAGCGACCTATCCTTCAAAAGCATGGAGCACCTCTTGGAAATCCAGCTGACTGCAGCAGGGGTCACAACACTTACCGCTTTATAAGACAGGAGCTGAATTCTGTTATCACTTGAGAGGAGTCCTGTTTGATGTGGAAACTGTGAAATCTGCTGTGAGTCAAACACAGAATCAAACCCCAGCTGCCCAACAAGCCAGTTTTCTTTTGGCAAGTGGACACACTATAGTTCCTGATGTGGAGAGAGATGGAAGGCATTCAAGTTGATCCCTGTCAAGAAATGGTCTGTTGTGAAATGGTTGGGAACCGGACTGTGAAATTAACCCAAAGGTGCTTTGAAGCATATCTCTAGTCCATGACTGGCATACCTTTTACAGTTCAGACAACCAAACAGCAAAGTTTGCTCCTTTAAAAAAAAACAACAACCCAAAACCAAACAAAAAAACCCAAAACACACAACAAAAAAACTAAAAAATAAATCTACTTTTTAAAACTGGGGGAAGCGAACAAAATTTAGGTCAAATTAATTAGATAAGTGTTCTTGAGCAAGTAAAAGTTATAGTCCACATTTACATTGCCAATAATGAAAAAAATTAAGAAGCTATTATGTCTGCTGTTCATAGCCAAATAATGCTGACCATGCATGAGACTGACAGTTGACGTCAACTCTGACTTTCAAAACCTCATACCTGCTCTTTTAGTGTAGGAATTCTTTCAAGCAGGGACTGCTTAGAGGATAATCCCTCAAATATATTTTTCATTCCTTACCTAAGGCAGGAATGAGACATGTTCCTTACACAGAAGCTGGTAATGCAATTCACAACTGCAGTGCCAAAAGAACTTTGTTTAAATAGCACTCAAGTTTGAATGTCTACCAATAGCTTTGAAGTTCAAAGTTAAGGCTGAAGTAATATTTAAATCCTCTTGTCCCTAGGGTTTTCAAATTAATTCTTGATACTATATGTGTTAGAATACACAGAGTAAAAGGCTTAATTGTGCAGTTTCTCTTTTTAGTTGGTAGGTGTCGCAGCCACTGGGGACAGAAACAAATGGCCAAGTTTTAGGCATGTAGTTCCAATCAGTTTCAGAGTTTGTACATAACTAAATTATCGTAACTAACTCATATAAGTTATAAGTAAGCCTTCTGTATAAAAGCCAGCAATAGAGAATATGTATTGTTTCACCTGTGAATGTAGGAAAAATAAGGCACACTCTTACGACCCAAATCCTCACAAGTATTTACTTGCCATTTCACACTGGAATCAGTGGGGGGTAGAAACTTCCAGGAGCTGAATTTGTATGACCTAATTACATTGACAAGCTAAATCAATAGAGTTGGAACCTCATCTGGCAGTTGCTTCTTACAGATGGCCCTTTCCAGAGATCATACTGTGAAGCACTTGGAAAGAGCACTTCATGACAGTATACAGATCTCTCCACCGTAAAAAAAAAAATCTTAACATTCAAAATTTTCCATTTGATTAGATCAATATCTTCAAGCTACATTTCTTTTTCCAACTAAAATCAGTTCTGTGGCTACTAGTTTATCCTCAGCTGCTGCCACCACAGAATATAAAAAATGTTTATTAAATACTTTCTCATGTGGTTTTTCAAAGCTGTCAAACATTGTATTTGATTCCAATCAGATACATCCCTATAAAAGGCTTGATTCCTCAACTACTGTCCAGCAGCTTGCACAAAGTAACAGCAGCAGAGAGTGATTGTGCACACTTAATGTCAGGAGGAACAAGAAGACATGATGGTGAGGGGAAAGGCAGGGAAGAAATGGAGGAAAGATGATTTAGAGGAAGAGCTGCCCTCTGCTTGGCCAAATTAGGGTCTTTCTCCAAAACAGTTCCCTGGGCAGATGTGGTTTGGAGCAGCCTCTGTCTAAACATCTCAGTCTTTAGGAAGCTGCAATGAAGACAGAGGAGAACCACCATGTGAAAAGGTTCATAATCAATTTACTTCCCATGCTGTCAGCCATGACACCAATTTTATGAAGTGCTTGTGGAAGAGCATTATGTGTTGTAACAGAAGTGCAATTTATGATTTGTCTGAGGTCACTGTGCAGAAACTGCCATAATAAATACTAAACCACCATACAAATACGTAACAAAGAGATGGTCCCTGTCCTATGTAGTTTAGACTCCATCTGCGAGATGTGGAACGATAACAGGTTGCTCTATTGGTAGGAGTTCAAGGAAACAATGAGCTTATCTTGATAAGAGAGATGGAAACCTTTCAGTATAATGCAGATATATTTAAGTAATTGTATGACTTAGAATAAAATCCCAGTACAAATTCCATCAAAGCAGATACAGGAAAATATAACGGAAAGTAACTGCTTTCCATTAATTAGACTGTTTTCCTTCTTGGACTGATCAATACTGCACGCTCTTGAAACATCTTTGTATTCTATGATAGTGAGAATTTATCATTCATGTTGACAGTTGTTGCCTGTCTGCAATCAGAGCTACACATTGATATAGCTCTGGAACCAGTTTTTGAACAATTTAACTTCGAGATGCGAGGCTGCCCTCTCTCAATTACATTACAAAGCCATTTCATAGCTTTCCAGAAGCTATGAAATGCTATTTTCATAAATATTATCTTCATAGCTTTTTCAGGTTGAAGAGTATCTGAATTTCTGTACTAACAGAAGAAATCAAAATCACAGTCACTGGAAATGTATATAGGAGGTTTTTCTTTATGAAGTGCCTCAGAGCACACAGTAAACCCCTCTGGGGTTATACACAGAATACTTGCAACTCGCTTCTGTGTATAAACATGACTATTAAAATACAAACTTTTGGTGGAGAAACACTTTTGCATGAGCCCTTGGGCTATCAGAACCACAGCCTGATGTATGTTTGTATGAGGAGGGCTCTCTCCTTACACAAAAGCTGAGGATGCTGTGTCCGTGTTGAAAGAGGTGACCTGGGGAGAAGTCCACCTTCCAGCAGAGTTCAAGTCTCAGGAATGCTCCCGCAGCTCCAGCCTCCCTCTCTCATCTACGGTGGACCTAAAAATGGCCGGATCCACCAAAATAAACTACTTTACGTTCGCAAATTACTTTTCTTTGCTAGCCTGCATAGGTCAGGTACCACAGGATGTGTTTTGATTCCCAACTCTTTGCTCAGCTCCTTACAATAATCCCCCAAAAGCCAAACAAAAAAACAACCTGATCGATCGAAAGTGTCATCAAAGACGACTCGGCAGGTGCGCCCGTTGTTCAGGATGGTTTTCGCTGCCCCGGGATCGTAACTGGCATGCCAAGAGGAGAGAGAACTGTCGTGCTTCACGTCCTTGCTGTTGATCTCAATGGGCGACTGCTTGTCTCCCTTGGCCAGGGGGTAGTTTTCATGCCAGCGCTCGGGTCCTGCGGAGGAAGGCAGGGAAATGTCTCCCCGGCTCAGCCCGGCCCGGGGGCCCCGCGCCCCACTCACCGTTGTCGCTGTCGTAACCCCACACGGCCTGGGCCATGGTGCCGCTGCCCGCGCCTCGCCCGTCAGGCTCGGCAGCAGCCCGGCAGCGCGGCGCGCTCCTCCCGCCAGCCCTCCTCGGCGGGACTTTTATAAGGCTCCGCGTCCTCCCCGGAGGGGTGGGCAGGGGCAGGGGCAGGGCGGCGGGGCGGGCTGGGCTGCGGACGGGAAGGGACATTTCCTGGCCCCGGGACGGGGCAGAGGGATAT
>JANRGW010047612.1:0-28888 GCA_024733675.1 Psilopsiagon aymara
GGCCACAAGTCAAAAACACAGCACTGCACCAGCTACCAAGAAGGGGAAAAATGACTGCTACTGCTGAACCCATGACACATGCTACGAAAAGAAGTAGTGTAGTGCCTTTCCTGTCATCTGCTACTTTTCAGAAAAAGGTCTATGCATGTGACTAAGAGTTCAGTTGAACCAGCTGATGACAGTTCTCATATTTTTAGAAATAAGTGATTTTTATGACATTATGGAGAAAGCTGCAAGCAGTACAATGGGGCAGGCTCTTCATGAAATTTCAGGAAAATTAAAGCCTAAGTTCTGGCCAAGCACTTAAGCACATGCCTAATTTTAAGGTCATGCATTATTCAAGTCACTTAAAAAAAAAAATCCTTCATATTTAAATCACACATAATGCTCAAGTGCTTTGTTTCGGCAGGAAATGACTCAGGACAGTATGGAACTGCTTATAACATTACTTACTTTTCAGTTTTAGGTTGACCTCTTTCTGAATATAAAAAAAGTGTTTCTCAGTAATTGGTACTAGCAGTACCTTAGAGAGAGGCTGCAACTTTAATGTACTGACAACACAATTAATGCTTTTTGAAAACCAAATAAAAAAATATGTCTGTTCAGTAAATGAAAAAAAAAGGAGAAAAAAAAGGCTTTCAGAAGCTGTTTCCCTGAAACAAGGAAAATGGAGGAAAACCAAAATAAAATTACATGCATTCATCTCTACAAATCACAATCAAGAACAAGATCATTACAAGATCATTATTTCCAACACAGACCAACTGTGTCTTGACTTCCAATGTATTCTTTCCCTTATAGAATCATTTAGGTTGAAAAACACACTTAAATTCTTCATGTAGAACCATAAACCTAACACTGCCAAGTCCAACACTAAACTATGTCCTTAAGTGGCCACATCTACATGTCTTAAATACCTCCAAGAACAATACCACCTCCCTGTGCAGCCTCTTCCAGTGCCTGACAACCCTTTTAGTGAAGAAGTTTTTCCTAATATCCAACACAAACCTCCCCTGATGGAACTTGAGACTGTATCTTTTTGTCCTACCACTTGTTAATTGGAAGAAGAAACTGACACCATGCTACACCCTCCTTTCAGGTAGCTGTAGAGACAAGACTGACAAGGTCTCCCCTGAGCCTCCTCTTCTCCAGGCTAAACAACACCAGTTTCCTCAGCTGTTCCAAGTAGGACTTGATATCTAGACCCTCAAACAGTTTCTTCTCCCTTTTTTGGACACAGCAGCACGTCAGTGCCTTTCTTGCAGTGAGGAGCCCCAAATTGAACACAATATTTGAGTATTATATAACTGCATCTAATTAACTATATTAATCGTCATGCATTGGCAATTCCCACACTAATTCTTTGGGCAGAGTATACTTAAGGTACTTTATCATTAAGTGTTCTTTAATTTTGGGTTTTTTTTTTTAGTGCTAACAAATGCTTTTCCTCTGAGCAGAAAACAGTTACTGAAAGCATTAAAGTCCTGTAAACAACCTGTACTCTTGTGCTATGCTTAGACACATAAAGAAATTTCTCTTAATGCACAGAGAACTAGAAATGTTACTGGGCAAACAATTTAAAAGTCATTCTACTCCCTTTGCTTGTTACATTAGTTATCAGCTCCATCTAAAATCCCATTTGACATCTCAATCAATGGGAACATCAGATGAGATTCATGACTTCAAGGTTAAAAATTTAACAGCTTTTCAGCTGCAACCAAGCTGTTACTCACCTACGCAACATGTCACTTAGGAAAGCAACTTCTTACTGAAACAGACAAACCTGCATATTGCATATTGTGGCCGTTGTTGCAACTGCATTCGCACTGACAGAAACGCCAGCTGCTTCATTTGGATGCCTAACACTTACAAAACTTGCACCATCAAGAGAGAAGGTGGCAGCCCCTGACGACAGAACCTGCATCTGCACAGCTTATGTGTATGTGGAGTAGAAAGGAATAATAGTTGGGTTTATACCACGTATTAGTTTGCTGCTGTAGGTAGAAGCCTTCTCCATTTAGCAGCTCCATATTTCAGAGCAGCTCCTTAGAGAGTTCTTTACGCTCACAGTGCAACAAACTACTGCAAACATCACTCTTCTCAAAAAGCAACCTGTGCTGGCAGAAAAGCCTTCGAACAGTGACAAATGGATCAAAACTAGGATTTGTGTGACACAGAATTAAGTTTAACCATTTTGTAGAGAAGAAATTGTAGGAGCTCAACAAAATTTCAAAGCAACAATAGTCTCTAAATTGCAAAACACATCTCAAAGGGTTTAAGGATACACCAATTTGGACTTAAATTGACTGAACTAGATGAGTACATCTGCACAATGCATGAAGACTATTCTTTAATTCTATAATCATAGCCTTCAACTTAAGGAGTTTGGTCAAAGCACATCCTCAGTACATCTCCAGGTATGGGTACATCCTGGTTATGTTCACTTATAATGAAACAGTGAACTCAAAGCTTTCTAAAAAATATCTGCTTCCCACTTTAATAAAGAAAAATAAATACATCTGTAACCTCAAAGCAAACAGCTTAAGTTTTATACTTTGATTTAAACATAGGAACAGTAAGGACAGCCAGCTCTGTTTTGTAACAGCTACCTTAATGGAAAATCCCATTTAAGGGGAAGATAATTTTCTATCCCACTAACTCATTTTTGCAGTAGTTCAGGATCACTGTACTTACTAAATACCAACTGTCATTAATAGTTTCCCATTTAATGTTAATTGAAAAGTCATAGATTTCGTGCTTGTGACAGCAGTTAATGTCTGGTACTATGTGTCACACTGATGTCTTTTCCAACCTTTCAAAAAATTATATCCATTTATGGCTTCACTCAAGTTGTTTCAGTGAGGGACTATTCAAAATAATAGCTTCAAAGAACAGGACAGAAAAACACTCTATGGTGACAATGCCTCTATAATCATACTCATAGCCTGAGAACAAACAAGCAATTAATAGTCCCATAAAGCATAAAGAAAAAATTAAAATCCTACAGCAATCTGGAATTTACTTCAGACTAAGGGGAAAACCTTCAATTTCCCTCAACCTTCTGCAAAAAGGAACACCATGTAACTACACAAGTATTCTGACAACTGCAAAATCTTGGGAAACATGAAAAATCTTATCCAAAGCACTTTTTTTTTAGGATTTTGTTGAATTTTCTACAGACTTATATGAGTTCTTGTAGTGGCACTTCAAAAATAACATCATAACTATGCCAGTGTTTCTAATGCATGTGAGAAATGAAAATTACTGTTTCGAAACATTTCCCAAAATACCTCCTCATCTAATTATCAGCATGGACTAAAGAATACGTAGGTCTTGTAAGTGATATGCACACCAGTTAGTAATAAACAGGACAACCATGTCCTAACACAGAAGCGATTTCACTTTCTTCATAATTGAAGGTTTCTGATGTTTGAGAGAGCGCTCCAGGATTCAGCCTAACCTTCCTAGAGTATGACCTCCCATTCCAGAGCTATGAATAGTGCAGTAAGACCTTGACTTTCAAAGCAGCGATTTAGATGCTTAGAGGTTCAGTCCGAGCTACCCAAGTAGAATAAACCTAACTGCCAGATGCCTCATTTCCCCTTTTTGTAAATATAATGTCTGTGAGAGGCTCAATGACTTGCCTAAAATTATTGTGCTTTATCTTTAAGAGATTGTTTACTTTGTGACTTAAAGATTGAAGACAGACATTTCCACTTGGACCCCTCATTTTTTAAATACTCCCTATCAGAACTAAGCAACATTCAGCTATTCAAGGATTGGATGTTTTCACTATTGCTGTTTATCATTTGAACACATAAGATCCCAAAATTTATTGTGTATAGTAACATATTCCATGCATAGTATCTATTTTCGAAGTAAGCACTCAGAATAAAACATAAACTGGATTTTGGCTTTGAACTTTTGAGAAATGTAAACAAAACAGACACAAATGATCTATTTAATAAATGAACTTAGAGGAAATGTATACTGAGAAGCAACATTCAGTGAGATAGATGACAGAGCTATCAGCAGGAAATGGAGTTTAAACGGGAGAAAAGTCCAATAATCATCAAAAAAGGAGCATAAACCTTTTCCACAGAAAATTTGTTTTCTTTGTATCCATAACAACATGGGACAAATCTGACCTAAAGTAACATAACAGAAGTTTTATCATCAACTTGTAGAAGCAACTGGTATTTGTTTGCTTGACACTGCAGAACTGCAGAACTTTTTAATATGATGAATCATTCAGAGATAATCACAGAGAATGAATTTTGTGCTAGTTCATTTATTTAACAGCAAAATTTTATTCTATCATCCTGCATTCAAGATCCTATTTTCTCTTTAGATCCACAATACCACAATGGCATAAATGCTACAATAATGGGACTAGCAGGATTTTTATAAATTGGTTAGACACTGAAAGGGATAATGATTTCTCCACTTGCAACCTGTGCACCTTCCAGTGATTTGCAGTCACCAAAAAGTAGCAAAAGATGAAATTCAAGTGTACATTTCAGTCACTTCTTAGAGAAAGAAGGAGATTTAACACTAACAAAGCTTTCTCCAAACATATCAAATAAATAACATCTTTAGGGCTTACCAGACATCAGATGTTAAATTTGTTCAAAGAGTGCATTTCAGATCATCTTAAAAATTAAATACAAACATATCTAACATTAAATAGCTGCTCATCTAAGGTGGATCTTGAATGTATTTAATTCATGTCATAGCTCCAGGATTAGAGTAAAAGATGTTAGTCTTTAAAACTTTTTACAGGAACCATAGAAACATTGCGGTTAGTGTAGTGAGAAGTTCACTTCCACTTTATTACATGACATATACTAGGTCACACTTCCAGATGCAAAAATTGCACGCAACCCATTTAGCTAAATCCCTCAAAATAAGTCACCAAAACCTAAACCCATCTAGGTGTGCATCCATACAGACATTAGGTGTGCATCCATACAGACATTTGAGTTCAGATAAGGGAGCTCATATCAGATAACAGCCTCTGAGTGCACAAACTCGGCTCCTTTCAAATCATGTGAAAAAAAATCATGTGTTTGAGGAACACACTCTGTATGCTTCAGCTCCTAATGAAGGTCCAATCCAAAAGACCACATGTAAAAGCCCATGAAACTATACAGAGTACATACTGGATCATTGGAACCAACTGCTTTAATCTTCAGATCCATTCCCACTCATGCTGATAAGTAGTACTCGGCTGTATAGAAACAGACATTTACAGACTCATGACATGTAAAGCAGAGAACTTCCCTGGCTGTAAATTACTGATCAAATAAACAGTGATTTGAAACCTGCCTATGGTGGGGGAAAAAAAAAATATATATATATTGTATCTTAGAATTTTTCCTGTGACAGTGTTTTTTAAAAAAGTAACGTTAACATAAGAAAAAAGGTGATATAACAGTTAATTCTGAAAGTTTCAAACACCTTCAAACAGAAATCACAAATGCATTT
The DNA here is from genome assembly GCA_024733675.1 of Psilopsiagon aymara. Taxonomy (NCBI): domain Eukaryota; kingdom Metazoa; phylum Chordata; class Aves; order Psittaciformes; family Psittacidae; genus Psilopsiagon; species Psilopsiagon aymara. The sequence goes on from JANRGW010047612.1 coordinate 5,488, forward strand.
CCTTGACTTTGAGTTTGAATTTAACCCAATTTCTGACTCACAAATTATTTCAGTCTTGAAATAAGGCAAATTTAAATCTTTAAGTTTTTTCCATTGAGACTTTCAAGACAATTTGATACTGAGTGTTAATTTGGTCATACACAGGACACCAAAGATGCTTCAAGACACTAGACCTGCCTTGCTGACCTCGGGGTATTCTTCTGGACTTTCAACTGAACAGACTTAAAACCTTGCCATTCTCCCAAAAATGTTATAGAAGTCCACTGAAACAAAATGATGGCGTTACAAAAGGAAATCGAATAAACCACCAGTTCTTTCTGGTCATACTTGAAATGAAAATGAGCTCTTCCAAACCTCTCGAAATAATAAAAAATAAAAATTACCTACCACATAAAAGGTTGCATTGAAATTTGTAGAATCTAAGGTTCCTGAGAAAAAACTTTTCACTTTCACAAGTCATCTGCAGAGAAGTATTAAATCCTTGAGGAACTGCTCACAAAAAGTCTAGAACTGCTGAGCTTTCATTCCTGCTGAAGAAGAGAGGTCCCCACAGTGGTGTATCATTATTTTTAACAGTATTTTAAAAGCATGGCCTGGTATGTTCAGCCATACTTTTTAAAGAACTATTAAAAATAACTTGTGTTAAATAGACCATGGGGGCTTCTCAGATAATCATTTGGAACTCCATCTTCTACAGCTTAAAGGGTAATGTACTGTTTTAAACCCTTGTGACATCGTGTTGCAGATCTCTCCTTACAAAGTTGGCTTTATGTCTCCCTAGGTACTCGTTACAGTATGTTCTGTATATATACAAAAAAATGCCCTATCTATTAAACTGCAAAACTGTGCTCTGCTCTTGGTACTTTAACTATTTCTGCCCCAAGATGAAAAAAAAAAAAAAAAAGAGAGAGAGAGAAAGGAAAATTGGAAAAAAAAAAAAAAAATCCTACCAAATTAATGAAGACAATAACTGAATTTTGGTAGCAAGCCTCCTTTGGATGACCATGTTAAAAAAGGGATACAAATGAGCACAGATATTCTATTCTTTCTTTTCTTTTTCTGCAAGCCTTGGTGGACATTTCCAATCAGAATAGTGTCCAATTTCTTTCCATAAAAACAAACATCATTCCAGATGTAGCTTTTTGGTAACACCTCTGATGAAGCTAACACGTTCCTAGTAAATCGTTTTTTTTTTTCTTCCGCCAGTACAACAGAAGCCTTTAAGCTGATTCAAATGCCTAAAACACACTCAAATTTCCTACCTAAGTTTCATTTAAGCTTAGATGTGTTTTAATGCATTTCTGCTTCCTGTTGGTGACAAAAAAAATACAGGATTCATTGAAGCTGCAGTAAAAAGCACAGTAATATTCACCTTCAACAGATGAACTTGTGAATACAAGAGAAATTTTCTCTAGCATTCAAACCCAATTTTTTCAAGTCTTACCTAAAGGCCACCTGCCATTCTGGTTGATTTTGAGATTGCACTCATAACTGCTACTGTTATGTTATGCACTCATAACTGCTATGGTATGGTAGTACTTCAGTTACCATAAACCAAAAAAAGTCTCAGAAAACAAAAAGATTAGCAGTTCTTCAAAATTACTCTCCTTTTTTTTCCCCCATTTTTACCTTGTGAAGTCTGAGAGACACTGTTGCTATTTACTTCACAAAGATTAGCTTTTAATTTTCTTTACAAATAATTGTGTGAGGTATTCTGTGCGTGTGAGATTGCACATGGCATTGTCAACCTTTTTCTTTCTTCATTTCCAGTCTAATGTTAAAAATAACATCTTGTTCTTTTGGTTATTTGATTAAAGAGGTCACATCATTAATCACAAAGGCAGACATGCAACTTTGTTAATGCTGGCCTTTTGTGCACTATTCTATTCCCAGTGCAGTACACAAATCATCTTTAAATCAAAAGACAAAATCTGATCTAATGAATTACGAAGTTAGTCGCCAACAGACTTTACATGTGAGGTACTACATTAACACACCTGTTCATCAAAACCCCATGTTATTAAGTAAATGAAGAACTGTATTATTCTTCTACAAAATTGATACTTATACTTTTCCCATCTACACATACAATGCCAGGATTTGCTGTAGATCAGCAAAGTTCATCAGCACATCAAGTAGCGACACTCATGAGCAACTGCTGAAGACCTAGCCTGTAGTAACCGAAAACATCACTATAAGCAGAAATTAGAGCTTTATTTCTTCTTACCATTTCACACTGAAGTTTTGCAGAGAAAAACCTAAGACACAAACATTAGGATATCGGGGCTTTTTTTTTTATATTAGAAAATGGTTTAACTGTGATTATGGAAGACAAGTTCTCACTGAGAATTTGTCTTGGTTTATTTGCCTATTTCTGTAAAAGGCTTCTTGTCTCTGCTAAACAACATATGTGGGTATTAATGCAACCAAAGGCTGTTGCCAGGAATGAAGCCTACACACGAGAGTTTTCACAGCATGATTTAAGGTGCTTCCCAACCTTATGCTAGAAACAAAAAATAGGTTCTCATCCCTGTGTGCCAGCCCCAAAGAAACTGATTGCATTATTACCTTGAGTCCTACAATAGAATAAGACAGTACTTTGCTCTGAACCCAAGCTATAAATGGGATGCTATCAACTTGTTTTCTATATCATATTGAAGTTCAAAGCAGACACAGTAGGGAATCAAGTCCAATGTACATGCTGCTGATGTACAGCCAACATCTGGAATTTAAAAACAGGTTTTTTGAACAGCAAGGAACCATAAGCCTGCCCATGCAATTCTCTCGTAATAGTTATATATGAAAAACCAAAGCACCAGCAGTTCACAGAAGAAGGACAGTTATTTTCACTTATTTTAGCATAAAAACAGATGAGCTGTGAAAGTTGTCTCCTTGTAAATGATCGCTCTCAATTGCATTAATTAGTCATAAGTACAAAATTCTATTCCCATGCCTTCCGAGAAGTACAGCGCTATTTATAGTGCAATTCAGGGACTACTTCACTGAGTGCCTAGCGGGAAACCAGCTGCATTACAGTGCTCTGGAGTATCATTTTATATTTTATTTACTCACACCAGTGTATAAAAGTATGAGGACTCCAGCACCATGAAAGACACTGAGCTCAAAAAAAAAAAAAAACCCAAACCAACCCTCCCTCCCAAAAAAAAACAACCAAAAAACCACTCAAAAAGCCCAATTTAAGTCATAACAAAATGTCACATAATTGGGTTTGACACTTCTTTAAGCATCTTCACCAATAAACATTTCCAATTCTGCAGCCTAATGTAAGTACCCAGAAATCAAGAAACACTAAGATATTTACAGAGCTAAACTCATGTAACCTGTCACCTGAGAGGCCTTAACACCCCTTTAAAGATGCTATTCTACAGGATTGACATAGGGCACAACACAGTTATGAAAAGGCAATCAGCAAACTAAAGGAGCAAACTTTCATTCATATTTCATGTTGACACTAGTGCATGTATACATAAAAGCCTGAAAAGCATTCCAAAAATTACCTCACACAAAAGCCTTTTCCTGTGCACCAGTAGCTACCTGGGCAGCAACTCTCCAGGGAGAGATGAGTAACTTCCTTCCCTTTCTAAAACAACTTCCTTGTGTTGATCAATTCTATTATCATAGGATGCTCTTTTTTATTATACCAGATCAAAAAAATATTAACTTTTACACTTGAGACAAAGGAAAGCAAGCAAAACAAAACCACAACAAAAATCCCAGTGCAAACCCCACATAACCCAAAAGCTTCTCCAAGGGTTTCTCATTTAAGAGGAAGAATATTATACAGTAGAAACACCAAAGAATTTCATCTGTAAATCATATAAAATCAAATCTATCTAAAACCTACAGTGAGTCAAAGTCCTTATTATCTACTAGATGATTACATGAACATAACATGAGCTGAATACTGCTCCTACTGAGCAGGTATCTGTATCACCAAATCATCATTTATCGTTAATATCCACCTTATGTACAGCCTAAGCAACCTGATGAAAGATTAAACGAACAAGCAGGTTGGACTTGACCCTTTCGAGTCAAGTGATAATTCTCAAATCAGGGCTCAGTTACATTAACAAAGCAGTGTAGGAAATAACATAAGAGAACAAAATTCAGACACAATATTTGGTGCTTGTGATAAAAAGGTTTTTGGGTTTTTTTTTTTTTTTTTGTTTGGTTTTTTTTTTTTTTTTTTTTTTTTTTAACCTACACTTATCCCTTCCCAAAGGCCTCTGGATGGCTAAAGAGGCTAAAAATGCAATTGTAATTAATATCTGCACAAATACAAAATCAATACAACTGATGTATGCTTGCTTGAAGCAGAATCCTGTTCTCATTACTTAACCATTCTACTCAGATTTTCTCTGACATGCCACTGATCAATTCAGAAGGTGTTTTTAAAGCAGATCTTAACACTGAACCTATTTGCATTGAAAGAATAAGCCCTATATTATTAGGATTTAGTTATATTTCCAAACAGACTGCCAGTAAATGTTAGAAATACTGTTTTACTTAACAGAGTATCTAACAATCGTAATATGTTTTATTGAACCCTTTCCATAACCAAAGCAGTATTCATAGAAGAATACAGGCCTGCGCAAGTCTTCCTTTTTTTCTGTGTTTGGCTCATTTATTATTAAACACAACCTATTTAGAGAAGGAAACACTACAGTATCTGGTAGAAAAAGTGTCTGTTATTATTGCTTCTGAGAGACATTAATGCCTCAGTCTCATAGTTGAATATTAACCTAGATTTCAGGCATCTTTCCTAAGTGAAAAAACAGTGTCTGTGCTACATAGATACAAAAATATTATTCAGCAATACACTACACATGGTCGCAAATCCCTGTCCTGGTCTGAACCTGTATTTTGCATTTTCTTAAATAATAAGTTCCTAAATAGTATTTCAACATATAATATCATTAGAAAACAGACTAGGAGTCTGATAACTAGCTAGATTTTTTGATAACACCCACATGACAAAAGGATCATATTTTCAATTAGCTCAGAAGTCCTTAAAATAATGTAAATAATTTGATTATAATATCAAATAATAGCATGATTTATGCTCAGACTTTAAGGCAAGAATTTTAACAGTACACAGGGCTATCACATCATGGATGCAATCAGGAAACAGCTGTCACTCCTGCCCTCCCCTCCCCCCCTTTCATCAGTACTGTGGAGGCTGAATGAGCGGTGGATGCAAAGAGGGTGCAGGCCATTAAGATGGTGTATCAAATGACATACAGGGAGAGGCAAAGGGAATTGAGTTTGTTTAGTCTGGAAACAGGAAGGATGAAGCGGGATCCATTTGCTTTCTTCCACTATTGAACAGGGTATGGAGAATCAGCAGACATCTCTTTCTCACATGGGAACAGAGAAAAGACAAGAGCAACAGCACATACTGCAGTGAGAAACTTCTAGTGGACACAAGAAAAAAACAAAATCTTCATAGGACTGGCTAGATAGGTCATCCAAGGAGGCTGCAGAGTATCCAGTCCCTAATGAATTTCAACACATAGCTAGAAAATGCCTTGGAACAACCAGGTCTAACTTTGGCTTGAATCCTGCTTTGAGTCAGGATGCAGGACTTGAGCATACCTGAGGTCCTTCTTACCTAAATTATCATTCATTTTAAACCACCTACTTTTGTTCTACCAGTCTCTAGTTAGCCTTCCTGGTAGGCTACACACAGTTTTTATTTGCATGTATTATTTTGGTACATTTTTTAAACACTATTTCCAGCCTCCATGCTAACACCTACAGAGTATTAGTAACTACATAGTATAGTGTTCCAATAAATAGTGAGGTGACAAAGCGACAAAAAAAAAATGAACATCGGATGACTCAGACTTCAGAATCTGCTATATAAGCCTGCTAGAAGATGAGAGAACTAACAAATTGCCCTATGTCTCATGTTCTACAACTGGTCTTACAGGGCAACAGCTGCCTTTGACGCTGTTTTTTTATCTCAGTAGGCATTGGATGGGGATTTATCTTCAACTGAACACAGTAATTGAGCAAATAATGCAGAGCAAAAGATGGAATGGTCCAAGCTTAAAACATTTGGAGTTCAGCACTATTCATAGTCAGAATTGCCTCTATTGACAACTCTGACAACATGATCACTCCTAGATCTTGACTGTATCTACTTCTTCCCATGCTGAATTCTACATATTCTTCGTCAAACCTGTCCCTTAGGAAATAAATTCTTAAGACTCCCTGTTCTGCAGACATTGCTCACTACTGATTTCAGGAATTATGAAAAACAACCTTGGCTTTATGACTTTTCCGGGTTTCTTCCTTTCTACACAAACAGGTAACTGGATATGCATGTGACATGCAGCTTCCCGATTCCCTGCAGGTTACGTACAATTTGTACTTCCCAGTTAACTGTGACCTTACTGGTTAAGAACTAGCATAATCTATCCTGCTCAACTTGATTACATGATCCCGCAGAAAAACATTTTGGTAATAATGATGTGTGCTGAAAAAGCGCTCTGCTTGGATGCTTCTTAAATTCTGCTAGTTAAGCAGAAAAGTCCATGAATTTTAGGTCAAATCAAGAGAGACAGACATACACTGCTACCTCTGATTTGAGAAATAAAGACCAAAGAGTACTAGAGAAGATGTTTCAAGCTACTTGAGCACAGAAAGAAAGGATCTGATGAACCATATCATCTCAGTGGTTCTGAACTTGAGGGAAAAAGAAGAAGAAAAAAAAATAATTAAAAAAATAGATTAAACAAGACACAACAAAATCGATTCTACAAAATTCCAGAAACTGATCTAAACTTCCTCATTGACACTGGCTAAGCGAGGACCATTTGCAAAGCAAACTCTATAGGCCGGACACACCTATTTTTGCAGTGGTACTAAAATGTGGATCTAGTGACAATTTAAAAATCCGGTTTTCTCTATGCCATCCTTCCCTCTTCCCTTCACAATCTGGCATTCTGCTTTTGAAAATCATAAACACAGTTCAGCTGAAAAATAAAATGAGCTTCTCTGCTGCTGTGGATTATCCTTTAATTGCACTACTTTTTACTTTTCCAGACTATCAACCTGAACTCCTCCACAAGCAGAACAACCACACTGAAGCAAATTTACATAAAAGATAGGATTTTTTTTTTGTCCTAATTATCATACTATTAGCACAATAGCTCCATTTGTTCTTTCCAAATCTGTAATGATAGAGCATCCTATTGCCCAGCTAGTACTGTTTGGTGAAACCTTCATTTGTAAGCTGGAACACAAATATCACACTGTGAGAAAGTCTGGGTTTATAAAGTCCTGTGTTGATAATCAGTAAATTCTGGTAAATACTACAGGCTGCAAACTCTATTACTCTTCTGGTAAATCACAAGAGTTCCCTTGGAGAAAAACAATATAATCTGTAATTCAAATTGGTAAATGGAAGATAAATGTCTTGCAATATTATTAGAAAACTCCAAAATATGTTAAGTACATTTCAAACATACTGAATAATTCATAAAAAATACCTTGGGACACACACTCACAGCCACTACCAAACGTAAGATATATTTTCACTATATTCTGAACTCAACAAAGAAAAGTAAGAAACAGTTGATTGCTTTTTTTTTACAGCCATACAAAACACCAATAGAAAAAGAAAAAAAAAATCAGAATTAAAACCCCAAGACAAGCCAAATAAACGTACAATGTGTGAGATTATGTTAATTTATTATTAATCACTAGTGATTTTCTCCTTGTAATTTAAATGTAGTATTTGTTTAAAAGTCAGTAAGTTCATTGGGTTTTACTGATTTTCTGATGATGACCATATGTTACCTTTTTATCTTCTCTTAAATCCAGATTCGAAGGAGCATAAAAAGCTCATCTGTTTGAACTCCAAAGGAGCCAAAAATATAAAAAGAGATCACTTAAACAATATTTTTTGATTGAATAAACCAATGAAAGTAGAAATTTGCAAGCTAGCTTTCTGCTAGGTCACTGTCAGACTTTAGTATATACTCCTGTAACACACTGTTTATCAATGATATCCCTCATGGCATTTTTTACTACCATGGAGTAGGAATAAGCTTCAACCATCTTCTGCCTCCCTGAAAAGTGACAAGGCATTTGTATAGACCACTGCTTATATCATCAACCCCCAAATTTAAATACAGAATAATAAGCAGGTAACTTCTGAAAGCTTTGCCACAAAACCATCCCATTGTTATATTGGGATACTGATGAAATCTCATTCAGAGTCAAAGAAATTACAGCTGAACATCAATCCAAATGACTGCGCTTGCAAATCGCAGCAACCTCCACCCAAAAACCATAATTGAGCATCAAGTCAAACTTCTCAAACAGCGGATAAAACATGCATGAGACAAAAGAAGCGCACACTGCGTGTGGTTTCTATAGAAAGTAAGAGGAAACAATATTTCAAAAGGTGAAGATAGATACAGGTAGTTAAAACAGCAGAAGACAGACCCAAAGTGGAGCATTAAACAGCCAGATAGAAGAAAGAGGCTTGGCTCTGTGAGCAGAACCTATGTCTTGCTGCCAGATTTCTATTGTGCTCAAAAATAAACAAAACAAAACAAAAAAAAAAACACAACAAAAAAACCATCCCCAAACAAAACAAACAACAAAACCCAAACGTGAGGGAGGAAAAGGAGTTTATCTAAATTCTCCAAAATAAATGGCAACATTTCCAGCAGCTACCTAGCATCAGCATCCTTCTTGTCCATTCCAGTGAAAACACAGGACATCCAAGATGCTGATTAGCTACTTGGATGCAGATCAATAATCCTTTATTCCATTTAATTCACTTATCCCAAGCATGGGAAAATTTCTCCCTTTGATCTCTCCACTACTTCTACTTCCCAGCCTCCAGACCAAATCAATTTAAAACAGCTATGGAAAAGGATGCTTTGCTACTCAAAACCTGGAAGAGGTAACAGAAATATTTTCCCAATTTCAGAGATAAGATTTCACACAGATGCGTAAGACATACAACGGTACCTTTTATGAAAGTTACAGCAAAACTCCACTTACATGTCCCAGCTGTAAACACAACTTAAAATCACTAAAGACTGTGTCTCAAGGAAAGCAGAGAACCTGAGTGTTTGAGCACACTTTGACCAATGCAATTTTCATCATACCAGAGTATAAGAAACATCTTCAGTGAGAACTCTTTCAGTCTGTGAAGAAGAGGTTGAATAAAACCTCTGAAATCTCTTGTACCTCAAATAACATTTTTTCCTTGCATGAAAACTGAAATTAAGTAATAAGAGGATGGGGAAAAAAAAAACCAAACATACAAAACTTGGAGAGAAACTATGAAGCCAGTTTCTGTGAAGCAATGTCAGTAAGATCTAACAATTTAATACAGCTAATTTCTTGTTAGGTTACTTGTTTAGGAAAGGACAGATTGTAGTCCAGCTTCTCACTGTCTTAAGAAGAGTACCCCAGTGCTTACATCAATATTTTCAAATGAATGCTTATTATATTTATTTTCTAAAAATTCCCCTTTATAGGCAAAAACATTTAATGCATTTAAACAGTGGACTATATTGTGAGTGAAGGAAAAAACACTATTAATTGAGAACTGAAATGGCATAACACCTTCCTTACGCAACTTCACAAGATTGAAAACAAAAACAGCTTTTTGCTAGTAAAATAGTTATAATTCTTCATTTCTGACGTTTGCTACAATGGTGTGTACACACAGACTTTCCTGTGAATTTTGCTCAGGTACAGCAAAGAAAACTGAGAAAACTGGACAGAACACTGAATTATAACTGGGGAGGGAGGAGGAGGAAATGAAAAGGAGCAAGCAAAACATTATTCTTATATTAGATTCGTAGTGAACTGCACTGACAGATATCCCTACATCCTCAAAAGCAAAACTCTCCAGACAGAAAATTAATAACTGGAAGAAACAACAGTACCAGTTGATTGATTATACATTGCTGTGCAGAGCTGAGTATAAAGCATTTATTAATCTGAAACTCATCCCCATCAGATGACTACAGTAAAAATATGTCAAACAGATGCCTTTAGCAATATACTGAAGTTGTTAAGTCATACAAATTAAACTGCAGCAAAACAAGCTTTCCACATATGTGTATTTATTTTTCTATCAACATCACTCATTTTGCTCTTAGAAACACACATAATGCAATAGCCTGCCTTTAGATGATACTGACAGCAGTCATTTTCATGAAAGCTCAAACTTAAGTTCTTTTCTGAGAATTCATCCAGTACCAGGAACATAGCGCCATGCCAAGCAACAGTAAATGTCCATTTTAGCCAACTTTCCTTCTTCAATCTTATTTAAACAGGAGTTAGAAATTTTTGAGTGGAAAGTAATTACCAAGAGAGACAGCATGTGTGTGTGTGAATGCATGCATGTTTCTGTGTATTTACATATACATATTCATATATATTTATGTGTGCACACATCTGTGTGCATGTATATGCAATAAATGCAAACTGAATTTAAAAAGTCCAGGATTTTGAGCAATTAAAACTATACAAAAATGCCACTGGCTCTTTGCTACCTTCTTTACATCTTTTATTCCTAGACACTTAAAAAACAAAACAGATTTTCCTTTGCCTCAATTATTTAAGAAGCCTCGGTACAAATCCTGTTTTGCACCATGAAAACTCCCTTTGCAAGTCTTAGGTGAGGACTCCTACAGTTAGCCCCTCAGGTGAGGAGGAGCAGCTTACCTCCACAGAGCTCCAAGGACATAATTTAACACTCATAAAGGCATCAGTGTACAAGTGACACTGCTGCCAAAGACAAGCATGTATGGCGCATTACTATTACAGGACTGTAAGCGTCAACACTGTGTCTCGAGTCTTCGGACAAACTTCGCATTTCAGATTTGCTTATTTCTGCAATGTTATTTTTACAAAGTACTCAGGAGCAGAATCTCATTGAGGCTAGGAAGACACTACTCTATGGCAGCGACATAATTGTTTATCTATGCCAAACACCACAATGTGACAATAGTCTGTGATAGGGACTTAACTTCATATGCAGGATCACCTCCACAAGTGCCAAGGAAAATTAAAGATTCTGACTAGCAGCTTCCCATCAAGGGAATCAGAGTCTAATCCCCATTGTGTGTCATAGGATATTGCCACTTCCACACTCCATGTCTGTCTTTTGGAATTCACTGAGAGAGTAATTACAGCTCAGATAAGCCTTTCCTGGAATACATGCAATTAATTCTCCTACAAAAAAGGGAGAAAGAAGGCTGACGCTTTAATAATGTTTATCTAATCTATTTCTTTTCTTCTCTTAACACTTCCTAAATATGAGGAAGAAAACGGATTTGATAGTACTTACAACTGCCTGTTCTTCTGTACATCATAAGAAAATCCATGGGTCTGTAATAACCCCTCATAAAAGAGACGACATGAAATACAACTACAAACCAGCAGAACGTAGAGGAAGTGGATAATCAGTGTAAAGATTAATCTAGTTATTCTTTTTTTAAATATGAGTCCTATTATTATTTTTGAATGTGAATTACTTAATTTCTTTAAAAATTCTAGGACAACTGTTTTAAAATTTTGAAAATAGACTGAACAAAATTTGTATTTTTCCTAACAATTCAAAAAATCATATTCACCATAAGTTCACCAATTTATTTTTCCAAAATCTCACACTTGACCTGTCGAAACAAGTTTTCATTTGAAGACTGGCACCTATGTTGGCATAACTACATTTTGAGGTGATTTTTACACTTAACCCAAGAGTAAACTGTTCATCAACAGGATTCAAGTGCATCTCAGGCTTTCTGTTACACTTCAAAGCTGGATAAAAAGTACCCATCTTCATGATACTTTAAAACTGCAGCAACTGGTTAACTGCCCATTACTAAAATAAACCTACAGAAAAGAGCTAAGCTTGCCATCATTCTACCCTGCACGAATGCACTATATTTACAAAATGTTTTGTTGAGCCAATTCTGGAGTTTCTAGTCCTAAAGCATTAATTCTTGCATCTTAAGGTAAAGCTAGCATTGTATCCAGCTACTCCATAAATGTAAAAGGTCTAACATTTGATGAAGAGCCACATCCACAGCAGAAAAAATATCTTAAACAGCTGGGCTATAAGGGGGATTAATTTCCTGACCTAACTTTGCCTCCAGTTCCACTCATATTCCACCCAACCACCTCAATACATTTTTTATTTTGATGGCACAACACACACACAAGTTACACAGGAAAATCAAGGTTGAAAGGATAATGTTGTTAACGCTCATTTTTCAGTGTGAATACCGCTGTACTAATGACAGCGGTAGAATAAATGTTAATGTCAGCAGCACTCAGTTATTTTTGCCACTATACCTTGAAAATATTTTATGCTTAATGTCATTCTAAAATGCTCACACTGCAACACAAAAAGATTTGGGAAAATGCACATGAAGATGCGGTTACAGACAAAGGTGGGTAGGAGAGAGCTGAGGCTTCAAAAAATCTGAACACAGTGAAAACTGAGACTCATTTTGTTTACTTTAGGGTGTGGGGGGAGAGAGAGAACAAGAAGCAGCAAGTGCTTTTACCAAAAGCAAACCTTTTATCCAACACTGCAGAATAGATTTACTTTCTTTCTTTGATTTTCTGGATTAGAGGATATTTTCACAAATGAGTGCAGCTTTTAAGCAAAGCAATGCTATGAACCCAAATTTGAAGTTACTGTTCAAGCTCCTCATTTCCAGGCAGATCTAGAGCACTTCTGAGCACTTGACATCTTGGAAGCCAAACTCTCTGCCAGTTTCTGAAGCAGGTATTTTTCAGGAGATGAGAAAATAATTAATCCCACCACTCTGTCTACCTACATTTATCCTTCCAAAGACAGACACACGCATTTCTGGTGATCAAGGGGGTCAATCCAAAATTACTACCAAAAAAGAGAACAAATAATAAGATTGGTGGGGGACTACTTTTATAAGTATTTTGTTTGCTCAGAGGTGAGGACTTCTTGCACTTCACCCTTTCTACCTGCCTCCTGTCCTGAACATCTAAATCGCTGTTTCAATTCCTTAAGGATTTATCCCTTTCTTCCTTCAGGAGATAGATAACACTTAGGAAAAACAACAGTTGCAAGTGCTTTGAAGCAAGTCAGCTCGCACTCCATTGACATTTTCCAACTTCAGCTCTGTCCAAGTTCTACTTCATAATGCACTCAAATGTGGTAGAAATGCTTTTTGAAAAGTATTTGATTTTTTTTTTTTTTTAATGAATATAAAGGGGGAAGGGAAAGACTACTTGAAAATTCTAGAAAAACTAAAGAAACAGAAGCTCCTCAAGAGCCAAAATTCACCTGAAGTTCACTTTAAGTTAGTGGTAGAGTGCTGCAGAAAAAATATTAACCAAGGGTTTAAAATCTACCTGCAAGCATCCAAGTTAACTGAAAGCCTGAAGGAAAGTGCATATTTTCATATACCTCTCTTGGGAAGTATAAAATGGACTCCAATTCAAATAGATATTTATGTTAAAGTGCTATCTCTGAATTAACATCATGATGCCATGATTTCAAGACAAGGCAGTCTGTATTTACAACTGTTACATTTCCATATTTAGATTGACAATGGAACATGGACTGCCCTAAGATACAAGAATAAAAATAGTAGTTATCCATCAAGTACTCCATCCAAGTTATCCATCATATCTGTAATATATTGTAGCTAGGTGAAAAGGATATACAGTTTTATAACCCCAAAATTACTGTTCTACTTATCTTTTGTAAACTTTCACTTTGCTAACATTTACAGTCTTACAAACACATAAATAATTGTAGGATTTGCAGAATACTAAAGCATGCTTTAATTCAATTTTTGGCCTATTTTTACAAGTGAAGAAAACATTTTTATCAGCATCTTCTATGCTGTACTTCAAATGCACTTCATTTTGAACAGCGAGAAACCCAGAGCTTACTTCCCTTGAATCATTCACTCCACGCAGCTCCTTCACCGCAAGCAGTAAGAAGATAACTGCATGAAGCTCCCATTGGGAGGGCAGAGAAACACAGAAAAGGCATTATAATGACTGCCTAGCACTCAGAATGGCCCTGCAAAAGGCCCCAGAGCAAACCAGAGAGGGAACTCTGGGTGTACCCTTTTGGCATATCCTTTTAGTAGCACTGCAGTGGAGGGGTCTTCCATGAGAACACTGGATGCGCACTGCAAGAGGCGGTGGCCAGAGAGACTGAAGCCCTGCTGCTCTTCAGAGGACTTCAAGTTGCATCCTCAGCCTCATACAGTCTCATTATAAGCATTAGGGAAACAACAGGGGCGCACTAATTACATTGAGACTTCTAGATGCTTAACATCAAAATCACAGTTGTAAAGAGCTCCTCCATAGCTGCCTAACTTAAGAAAAGCCTAAGATGAGTGAGTACTTCCCTTGTTAGGTTGCTCAGATCCTTCAATAAGTAGACTTCAATTTAGAGATCAAGTGGATACTGACAAAATGATACACACATATTTTTTCCAAAAGATTGTCAAAATGTTCGGCTCTGGCACAAGTTCAAAGTGCATTTTTAGTGACCTCTTTCACTTCCCTGTCACTATAATTCCAGCAACTCTAGAAATCCTGGCAGCTCTTACACCACATCCCTAAACAAAGAATTAACACCCCCAACCTTTTACAGATAAATAGTATAGCAGAAAATACACAGTATAGATTAAAAAATACACAAATGGCCAAAACTAGCATATTGACTTCATACTTGCACACCTCACGTGCAAAACCGTTTGTTCCAATCCTGTGGGCACCTACTACATGTTCATCTCCCAGTCTGGCTTTATTTAGTCCAACAGAAGTAAATGACACATACTGAGTCCCCTAATAACTTAATTTCAGCTCCCTCACTGTGGTCTCAAGGATTCCACCTGAACTCTTTTTTGTAAGTTCTAGTCCTAGAGCATCAAAACTGAAGTCAGTAAATCACAGACTAAGTCACTGAGACTTACTTCCAATCATATGGAAATACTTATTTCATGGCCCTAGAAAGATATACTTTTCTGTCTCTTATGACACGCAAGAGCTAAATTCACTGTGGGACTTCTTTCTGCAACTGACATATACACAGATGAACTCTGACAACAGTTAACAGCAAATGAGCTACAGCTCACTATATCAATACAGGTTAATTTTACACTGACAAAACTGTCAACCAGTTAAGTAGCATATGTTCTGAACTAGACTGATATAAAATTAATGCTCCAGGACTGTGCAGAAGCTTGATGTTCCCTGTGTCCCATTTTGTCATTTAATTTTAGATAATAATTACATAATACATCATTCCTTAATGTAGCCAAATATGAAACAAAGAATATTGATGACCTGTATTTATTTTGCAGATGTTAATACAGCACAGAAATCTTTCATCCTCGAGCACTATCACATTTTTTCCATGCAACCTGAAACTTAGCTGTTTGTGCTAGGGGTTTTTAGTTCGAAAAGTGCACTGATGGATGGGCCTGAATTCATTCTATCCAAGTTTTGAGCTAGCCACTAGACATGAGACAGTAAAGCACAGAAAGCCTCTGAGCTAGACCAGATAATTAAGATGTAAATAGGGAAACAACCTCTCCTCCCATAGGGTACTTACACAAAATGTTAGGCGCCTGCACACCTACAACTTCCATGCAAAAGATGTATGTTCTGAATGCCTTCCTAGATGTGGTGACCCTACATAGTTTTTCTGCAAAGTCTAAGTTATCTGTGAGAGAAGGTGGAAAAACCTCTCCTCTATTTAAAAATACTGAAGACATACATGTTTTAACCTTGTTCCATCAAAATGGAATTTAAAAAATATGTTAGTGCAGTCTTAATAAGAAAATAAAATGTATTTTCATGTGTTTGCTAATTGCTATATCATGTTTAATCTCAGTCACTTAAGAGTATTCTATCTATCCTTAAAATGGCAGTACTCCAGCAATAGCAGCTCATACACCAAGGAAAGGCTTAGCAAGTATGAGAATATTTAATATTTTATTTAAAGACCTCTATTAAGAAGAAAAAAAGTATTTCATTTTCTACTGAACAAATTAAAAGCTCCCATGGGAGAAGTGGTTGCAATTCATCAGAACATGCGCATGATACTTCAAGATTTATGTCATATTCATACAGTGCTGTGCTATTTCTCCGCCTCTGATATTGCAAGACAACTGTCAACACAATCTTTTCAAGGAAACTTCTACTAGCAGTGCATCTAGAAAGCAGCCACTTCAGAGGCTGGCATGTCCCTAAAATTGCACAGGCAGTGTTCTTAGTGTTCACCTGAATAATTAACATAGCCCTAGGCTAGCTATTCTGTAGCAGGTGTGAAATTGTATCTCTTTAGTTTCTGGTCTGGAATGACATTATCAAGTAAATTAATTTAAAAGAAAAAAACTAACCAAACAAACAAAACCACCAAAAAAAAACCCAAACCAAAACCAGAACAAACCACTGAAAACCATCAACAGTCAAAATCAATTCCTTCTCCTGCTTACCAGCTCCTCACGAAGTTGGGCAATGAGTTCATCTCTCTCTTTCAGCTGCAGCTTCAGCACTGAGCATTCATCTTTTATTCCATCCTACAAAAAACATCAAAAGAGATGTTATAATAGGCTTTGCACTTTTACTTTGCTCTTGACAAGACTGTTTCACATAGAGATAATTACATTCGAGTAATGAAACTCAATTCTCCTTTGTCATGTGTTGTATTTTCAATAACGTATTCTAAAGTTGCTGCAAAAACAAATTAATGCATCCAAAGACATTACACAGAAGTGTGATTAGCTCCCTGCACAGAAGTCCATTTCATTGTTTTCTTCAACTTTTAAGCTTTTTTAACTGAAGATTCTATCATTCTTTTTCAGTTAAGGAATTATTATGAAGTGTTAAAATTTCACTCATACAAAACAGCATTAGATAAATATCAATTTAGAAGTGCTATTGTGGGGCTCTTGATCTTGGAAAGGAAGAAAAAGAAGTATAACAGACATCCACTGGAAAAGTAAAGCACCTTTCCCATGCATACATCTTTTTGTCTCAAGTCAGCCAAAAGAGCAGCAATTCCAGTACTAACTGGGTGAAGAAAAGAAAATAGGCGCTGCTTAGTGACCATTGACTAAAACTCGATTTGATTTGCCTGAAAAATTAAGCTAGTAGCTAAGACTGTAGCAAACTTAGGCTCATGAGGCAGTCTGCAAGCTGTCCCCAGGCAACTTCATGAGTAGATGTCAGCTTAAACACCTTTTTTGGAGACAAAATGTTGATCAGATTTTTTGTGTGGTTCTGATAAATGAAGAAACTCAGATTAAATGACTGAACTGCAGAAGAACAAATCCCTAACAAGTGAACCAGACATCTAGCTGATTGACAACTGTACAGGAAGAATTCTATCTTTACGTCCTTCTAGCACAGAGTCATATTTACAAAGTTTGGGAATTTTACTGGTTTGGAGTATCATTATTTAAAAAAAAAACAAACAAACCCAAACCAAACAGAAAACCCCAGAACAGCAATGACAAAAAAGCCTAAGCCATACAAAACAAAATGAAAAAAACCCGACCTGTTAGAAATACATTTACTACACAACACTTGTTTAAAAATACTAAAATTGGACCTCTAGCTATCAGATAAGTATAAAAGCACAGAAATTCAGACCAAGAGAGCTTAGGGGTTAAAAAGGGTATAATGACCATGATAATCTTGAACTCTGTCACTGCTAATGTGCTTGTAACTCCAAATGAATTCACAAATATGAGGCAGACAGTAAAGAATGTGAAGTCCATTTTCCTCAGTTAAATGTTTGGCTGTGGTAGGCGAGGACCCTCCAGTGGTGGGAGAATGATGACAATCAATATGATCATGCATCAAACTCGTTTATTGCATCTGAGGCCTTCACTTATATATCCTTAGGGTTCATTATGCACACTAGTCAAAATATGATTGGTCACATTCAAACAATTACCAACATAGGATTGGCTAACATAATGTTACATTTGTCAAACCCCTCCCTCTTGCAGTTTGCACCTCTGCTTTTTACTTCCTAATAGGGGACCTTCAGTACTTTCCCCACTACTTAAGGTCGAGCTGTCCTTGTCAGTGATGGGCTCCTCGTGGTTATGATGCCGTGGTCTCCAGCCGTTGCCACTCTCCATGGCCCTGCTCAAATATCCGTTCCCCAACATTTGGCTATAATAAATACCTTTCAAAATGATAATATTGTTCATCATTCATTCTAAGGGAACTGGAAATAAAAACAAGATACTCACATATAAACCCCCAAATATTTCCAACTGCAATGAAATGAGATACACTATTTCTAGCAGGTGGGTAATGAACCTCTATACATTACTTCAGTACTACGTACAGATCTGAATGACGCAAATTTAGGAAAAAAGGCATAACTTGCACTACCTCTTTTAGAGAAACAGAACTATTTCTTTGCTATATGGTATAGCGACATTTCGTGCTTAGTAACTACTAATAGACTGCTGTTTAGAAATATTAACTGAAAATAAAATGCTAGCACATCCCAGCATACAGCCCTCAGCACAGGATGTGTTATTAACACAAAAGTTACATTTTTGTTAGCATAATACCTGCTTATAAAAAATGTGTCTTAAAGTAGCAAGACCTCTGCTATTATTTTTCTGGAAGTGAGATATTTAAAAAGAAGCTTTGAAAATTATGCGGCATTAGCTATTGTACTCACTTCCTAGTTATATTATTCAGAGTCCTTCTGGTGCTTGGCTTCCTACTGCTGTTATCTCCTGATTTCCCCCTTTTTAACTTAAAAAAGTTAGCAGAATATAGAGTGGAAGAAGGAAAACAGCAAGGTCCTATAGCCAAGACATTTACAAAAAATGACGTGGAGAAAGCACAAGCAGCATGCATGCTGTAATGTGCATGGTAACTACAGCAGAAAAGATTTCCGAGATGAGCTTTGGCATCAGGTATTGTCTAAGAAGAAATGCAGGCCTCCCTTGGCCTAGTGAGAGCCTGAAGAACAGTTTTGCTTCTCAGAGCTTCCAAAGACTTAAAAAGCATGCTGCATCTCTCATGGCAAAAAAAAGTCATGCACCCAGCTGGTTCTTCCACCCCACACAAGGGACTGATGCCTTTTGCCCAGCCAGTTCTCCAGGCACTCAACTTCAATATTCTATGCAACAATTATCTCACACAGTTACAGACTAAATGTCATTACAGTTTGGAGAAAAGATATCCAGGGTAATTATTTTCCCTTGTCTTGCTGCATATCAGGGAAAACTCTCCTTAACACTTGCCAGTGAGACATGACTCCTGTAAATCAAAATGCTGCATTATCAGCTCCTGTGCAGACCGTGGCATCTTATGAAAAGCACATACTGCAATTTCTGGGGGACCCACTGTGCTGGGATACTTGAGACTACGAGGGTTGGACCCTCACCCTTCATGCTTCTGGTGCCAAAGAGAAGACTTTATCTGCACCCAAGCATCACCTTAAGACAGGACCTTTCTTGTGACTTGCTGTACAGGCACATCAGTGCACATGATTTACCCAGAATTATCTAGTAAAAGGTGAATGCTAACAATGCCCCAGGTTTTACATTATTGTTTAGCAAAAATAGCAGCAAATAATAAACACTTCATATTCCATCCACTCTATGATACACTGTGTTTGAAAGCAGCAGAGCACTCTTTTTGCCTTGTTGAACACAGCACAGAACTGGGATTTTATTTGGGTGAGCAGAATCTGCATAGGTGTCATTTGTTCTGCGAATGCAAGACAAAGGGAGAAGACAAATCGTGCTTTCTGCTTCTCCTGTTTCTATTATATTTTAAAGACATTTCTGCTATAATACCAACTGAGAGCACAAATACAAGAAAGAAATTAGCAGACTGGAATAAAAGAGAAAAGTATTCAGCCACAGAATGCACCGGGTAATTTCAATATCCCATATATCTGTGTGAATGTAGCAGCAATAGAAATAAAAAAAAGTTATAGATCCAACTGTTACTGAAACAGTGAATACAGTTCTTACAGAAAGTAACTATTAAAAAGCTAGGGAAGGAGAAAAGACTCCAAAAATCACACTTTGTGCAAGAGCCAAAATAGTTCAGTGAAGACTTAAGTGGAGGATACCAAAGAAGTCCTACGTCATTGAAGGGGGATGGAGAGGGACAACAAACACTTGTGGAATGCCATGTTATTTATGAGCCCTGACACAAACAGCAATGCATACTAGAGAACGTGAATCCAGGAACAAATCACTGTTACTCCTTAGGAGGCCTGAAATGTTCCATTATGTACTGTGACACTGTAATACAGTGCAAAGCTGCTATGAGAAGACCAAAAAATTGTAGAGGCTTCTCAAGGCAAATGGGGAATAGGAAATAAGATCCACAAGGGATTTATGGTAAACAAATCAAAATAACCCAAACCTACCTGAAAAACAGAATTCCCTTCTAAGGAACTGTCACAACAGCAACATCAAAGAGGAAGGGACTTGAAAAGCATGGCCTGCTTTTCGCAGAGCTTGCAATCACTGCATTCCAAGTCTACACTGTAATTACACATTTGGAAGAAAAATCCTCCCCTGCCCCCCAAAAAATACTTTGAATACTCTGGGGCTGCATGATTCAGGCTTTTCACTATGCCCACACTCCATTGGATACTTAATTTATGTATTACTCTTACCAGAAAAAACAAGGTTATTTGTAATGCTGGGTACAATCCTGTACACAAAAATATTTCTCATGTTTCTGCAGCCCTCAAAATATCTACAGATTGCAAGACAAAAACAAATTTACATATAAATATAGCTGAATCAGATGACAATAGACTTAAAAGTCCTCTAGCTACCATCTACCATTCCTATTTACCAAACCACCATGCCTGGATATTCCCTAACTTTCTGGAAAACGAGTTTATACACAAATGCCTGTAGCATGGGGAACAAACAAGAGGAATTAGAGATGTGTGCACATCTACGGTGGTATGATAGAATAGGCATCACAGAAACATCGTGGGATGGTTCCTATGACTGGTGTGTTGGAATGGAAGGTTACAGGCTTTTCAGAAAAGATGGGCCTGGTAGGCGGAGAGGAGGAGTTGCTATTTATGTTAGGGATAGGCTGGAGAGTATGAAACTCTGTCTGGGGACAGGAGAGCAGTCAATGGGTCAGGGTTAAAGAGAGAACAGTGATGGGAGACATTTTTGTGGGGATCGATTACAGAGCGCGTGACCAAGAGGACTCTGTGGATGAAGCTCTCAACAGACAGACAGGAACAGCCTCATGCACACAGGCCCTTGTTCTCATGGGGGACTTCAACCACCCTGATATCTGTTGGACGGATAGTACGGCCCAGCACAAGCAATCCAGGAGGTTCCTCGATTGTGTGGAAGAGAAGTTCCTTCTGCAAGTAACTGAGGAGCTGACAAGGAGATGTGCTGCGCTTGACTTCGTTTTCACCAACAGGGAGGGGCAGATTGGAATTGTGATGCGCCAGAGCAGTCTTGATTGCAGAGATCATGAGATGGTCAAGTTTGAGATCCTCAGGACAGTGAGAAGAGCGTGCAGCAAGCTCACTGCCCTGGACTTCAAGAGAGCAGAATTTGGCCCCCTCAGGAACCTGCTCAGTAAGGTTCCATGGGATATAACCCTAGAGTGTGGGGGGCCCAAGAGAGTTGCTTGATATTTAAGGATTACCTGCTACAAGCTCAGGAGCGATACATCCCAACTAGAAGGAAGGGCAGCAGGAGGGCCAGGAGACCTCCCTGGATGGATAAGGAGCTGCTGAGGAAAATTTGAAGGAAAAAAGAGGCTTATAAAAGGTGGAAGCAATGACAGGCGGCCTGGGAAGAATACAGGGATGTTGTCCGGGAAGCTAGGGACCAGGTTAGGATGGCTAAGGCCCACCTAGAATTGAACTTGGTTAGAGATCTTAAGGATAACAAGAAGGGATTCCATAGGTACACTGCAAATAAAAGACAGACTAGGGACAACGTGGGCCTCCTCTAGAAGGTGTCGGGAGAACTGGTTACCCTGGATTTGGAGAAAGCTGAGGTTCTTAATGAACCTTGCCTCAGCCTTCACAGGCAAATGCTCTGACCACATCACCCAAGTCTTGGAAGGCAGACACAGGGACTGTGAGAATGAAGACTGCTGGCCCATTGTAGAAGAGGATCTGGTTCAAGACCATCTTAAGAACCTGAACGTATGCCAATCCAAGGGACCTGATGAAATCCATCCGCGGGTCCTGAAGGAGCTGGCAAATGAAGTTGCTAAGCCACTGCCCATCGTATTTGAAAAACCATGGCAGTCAGGTGAAGTTCCCTACAACTGGAAAACGGGAAATATAACCCTCATTTTCAAGAAGGGGAAAATGGATGAGCCAAGGAACTACAGACCAGTCAGCCTCACCTCTGTGCTTGGCAAAATCTTGGAGCAGATTCTCCTGGAAGACAAGCTGAGGCACATGAAAAACAACAAGGTGCTTGGTGACAGCCAGCATGGCTTCACTAAGGGGAAATCCTGCCTGACCAATCTGGTGGCCTTCTATGATCAAGCTACAGAACTGATGGACAGGGGTAGAGCAATTGATGTCATCTACCTGGACTTGTGCAAAGTGTTAGACGCTGTCCCACATGACATCCTTGTCTCTAAGTTGGAAAGACATCAATTTGATAGGTGGATCACTGGGTGCATAAAGAACTGGCTGGAAGGTCACATGCAATGAGTTGTGCTCAATGTCCAGCTGGAGACCAGTAATGAGTGGCGTCCCTCAGGGATCAGTGTTAGGATGGGTCTTGATCAACATCTTTATTGGTGACATGGACAGTGGGATTGAGTGTGCCCTCAGCAAATTTGCTGATGACACCAAGCTGTGTGGTTTAGTTGATATGCTGGAGGGAAGGAATGTCATCCAGAGAGACCCTGACATGCTTTTGAGGTGGGATGATGCCAACCTGATGAAGTTTAACTATGCCAAGTGCAAGGTCTGATACTTGGGTCAGAACAATCCCAGGCACAGCTAAAGGTTGGGCAAAGAAGAGATTCACACCAGCCCTACGGAGAAGGACTTGGGGATGTCGCTTGATTTAAAAATGACCATGAGTTGGCAGGGTGCACTTGCAGCCGAGAAAGCCAACCATATCCTGGGTTGCATCAAAAGGAGCGTGACCAGCAAGTCGAAGGAGGTGGTCCTGTCCCTCTACTCTGTTCTTGTGAGACCTCACTTGGAGTACTGTGTGCAGTTCTGGTGTCCTCAACATAAAAAGGACATACAGCTGTTGGAACAAGTCCAGAGGAGGGCCATGAGGATGATCAGGGGACTGGAACACCTCCCGTATGAAGATAGGATGAGAAAGTTGGGGCTGTTCAGCCTGGAGAAGAGAAGGCTGCATGG